>JBCJKH010028108.1:0-14886 GCA_039877255.1 Loriculus beryllinus | reverse complement strand
CCCCAACCCCACTGCTAACCTGGTGTGACTCCAGGTTATGTTCCCTATGTACCAAAGCTCCAATATTCACACTGTGCTACATATTGTCTTCCTCACACAATTCTCATCTTGAAGCTAATGAGATTTTTGTCTGAATGTGAAAAGCTATCTCTGTGTCTTGAAGACTGCCTGCAAGATTACATGGAAATAAAGCAGGCGGCTCATTTCCAGTGATCTCATGCATCATTAGTATTTAGAGGAAATCAACAATTCATTTGCTATAATTAAAGAAAATTCTTAATGTATTTTACTAAACAAGTAAGGCCAAGTACAGAAAAAGATGGTAAAGCAACAGGCACAAAAATGATTTTATTCAAGTTACTATGATGTAAAGGAAGAGGTCTATATGAATACTAACAGTCAATTATGGACAAATCCCTATTGGTCTAAATGTTAATCAAACTCCACAAGATAGTAGCACATTTCTTCCACTCTTCTAATGCTGAAGAAAAATCCTCCAATCGAGCAAACTAATGTATGTCAAAAAAGACATTAAAAAAATGGATGAATACAGGCTATACGTGTTGCATACCTATAGTTTTTTCTACAGATATAATACATTAGTTTGCTTGAATTTGTCCTTTTCATTACTCAGAAACTAAATTATACTTTTCCTGATTTGCCTTAAAAAAAAAAAAAAAAAAGAAGAAAGGTTTTTAAAAGTATTTTTATCTCTCAATATATTTGCAAGGTCCCGTAAGAGATCACTTTTAAAACTGACATAGTCATTTTTGGCATTAATAAGCAGATCTGTTTGACAACACAACATTACACTTCACTGAAGGTTAGAAAAACAGGAAAGGTTACTATGCTGCAGAAATGACACATAAGCTGAATTCAGCTTTATACCATATAATTTTACAATTTTAACTGAATACAGTGCCCCTGTATTTAGTGGTATAACACCAAGCTCTGTGCTGAAGCATAACTTTGAAGTAAGACCACTATTAGATTAGAAGAACCAAAATCACTTTCTGGAGTTTCTCATTTTTCAGGTACTTGTACTTGCCTAATTTTATGCCATTGACAAGTCCTGGAGAATGGATTTGACAAAAACTTTTCTTTTAGATGAGTGATATTAAATCATTGAGTTGCCAGAAAATGGAAAAAATTGCAAAGGCTATTTTGTAAATTTACATTGACATTTTCCTATTTGTTTTCAGATTTACACAGAAGTTACTTGCAAATAAATAATTTAAATCCAAACATGCCTTAATAAACCTTTGCGTGCACATACACATGTACACATGTACACATGTACACGTATCATTGAATATATATACAGCTAAATAATATTCAAGGCAACATTCCTATAAATAAGTTAAATGTAAATAAGCCAAAGAGTATCAGTACCACTGTGACTCTGCATTTAGGGTGATCTAAGGCTGTAGAACGTTAGATGAGTTTCCCAAGGTCATGTACGAATGGTAAACCAACATCTCTTTATGTAAATATTTGTGAACAAAACTGTAGCAAACAAAATTGTTTGGCCAGTATCACTGGGCTCTGATTGGGAATTTATAATCTCGTTTTTCAAAGCACTCTTCATGATGAAGCTTACCTACTTTACCAAAAAAACTGAATTTTATGTAAAGCAGAGGAATGCTATGATTCATCAGAAGCAAAGATATGTTTTCCTCCTGTATTTTGTTAGCAGAAAACAACCAGAGGTGTTCAAGAAATCTGTAGGTTAGACACTATATACTATGTTATATAAATGTAATAGATACAATAACCCAGCAGAACCAAGATCACAGTTCACTTAAAAACAACGTTAAGTCCTCACAGCAATAATGACATCACATTTTTCATACACACACACAGAGCTTATAAAAAAGCACTTTCAGAAAGACTATGGGTCACCAAATCATCTCCTTACCCATATTCCACTCAAAAAGCAAATCCAGTAATAGGACAAGAAAAAAAAAAAAAAAAAAAAGAGGAATTTCTTGGCTCTTTTACAGGATTCATTGATCTCAGAAGTGTACTTCAAGATTATATTTTAATTTTTTATTTTATTTTTTTTTTTACTCCTGCAAACTTTTCTTACCGTAATGGCCAACCTTATCTTCATAAGACACTTTGAAGGCCCTTTATCCACTATGCTTCCTGGGGAAATGTGAGCCACTCAGCAATGTAGAAGCTCTTGACTTATCTGTGGAAAATGGGAATGCCTCTGGATGGGTTCTCTAGGTGTTAAGACAGTTCTGCATGCAGGCATGAGTATCAGCACCAACTCCAAGGCAAACCTAATCACAGTAATTGAGGGAAAAGACCCACAAACAAACCCAAAACATTAATAGGTTTAAAATGGAGGGGGAAGGGGGGATTGCCTCAACCGCAGTAAGTAGTCTATCACTTAAGATTTTGAGATTTCTTTCCTTAACACATTTTCCACCTGACTCCCACACTAAGTCAGCATCAGTGCAAATGTTGTTTTCTTCAGCTGAAAAATTTTAAGTGCTGAACAGCGATCCTGTTAGGTTCACCTCTGCTGCCAGCTCATTAACGCATGGAAAGAGACTTCCCGAGTGGCTTACTGTACTAAGTCCAGCTGTAACAGATTTATCTTTCTCCATAGCAGCTCCTATGGTGCTGTGTTTAGGATCTGTGGCTAAAACAGCATTGATAATAAAACCAGTGTTTTGGACATTGCTAAACAGTGCTTGCAAAGCATCAAAGCTTCATCAAAGATTTCTCTTTTTTTTTTTTTTAACCCAACAACAGGGAGGCTGAGGAGATGGAACAGAAGTTGGGAAGTACCACAGCCTGATCAGCTGAAACAAACTGGCCAAAGAGATACTCTGTACCATGTAATGCCATGTTCTGCCACCAAACCGGGGTACAGGGTAAAGGGAGGGTGTCTTCCAAATGACCATTGGTCAAGACTGACTGAGTATGGGTCTGCTTGTAGGAGGTGGCAAGTGATTGCATTGTGGGTTTGTTTCTTTTTTCTTTCCAAGCTTTCAAATGGTCTTTATTTGGACCTACAAATTTTCTTGCTTTTGCTATTCCTATTCTGTTTCTGGTACCACTGTGGTGGGATGCTGTGCCATGCTGGGCTGCTGGACAACTCATCCCACCGTAAGCATATATGCCCACTTCTCACAACGTTCTCTTGGGTCTGCATTTAATGACTATATGACATTGCCTTTTATTTCCTTTCAATGAGATTATATCATAGACACACTCAGCACAGCAGGAAACTACAGTCTCTCTGAAACAGAGTGGAGAATAAAAGTCAAGATATTCCTATTGGCACGCTTTTCCGAATGCTGTTTTCTTTTTGAAAACCAAATAAATGTTTAGATATACTAAGGTCTGCTTTAGCAAAGCTTGGACATTCTGAGAAACACTCAAATGAACTTTTTATTGTGGGGATAAATAATCCCTTGTCATCTACCTCCTGACTTAGTTAAAGCTCCTTTTGCTGGGAAGTTCCAGCCCTGTAAGGGACGTAGAGAATTAAGCACAGAAGGTGCTTATATCTGGTACTTATGGAGATAATAGAGATAAAACAGAATGGAGAGGTACACCTGAGAATGAGCAAGAAACAGACACTTTCTAACTGTACACGGAGTTTCTACTTTATGTATAGCTCTTTGTTTAGCATAGCAGCATAAAGAATACAGAAGAGCAATAAATTGCATTACAGTATTACATACAGTATTACAGTATGAGAATGACAAGCAGAAATAACACAGGCCAGAGAAATCAGGTTTAGTGTATTTTTTTGTAAAATAAACAGAAGAGCACTGTGGTTAAAAGAGAGACTGAGCAGTACTAAAAGAGTAATATTTTTAGGGGCTCTGTCACACTCTTAACAAGAGAGTAACAGATAGTGCCATGAAAAGCAATGATATTGTTACGCACCACATGCATGCATTAATATTTGTACTAATAAAGGTGAAAGCATATAACTGAATGTCATGGAAATTTTGGCAGAAATTCATCCGAACTAGGAAGTTTGATTTAGAGCAAGAAATGAGTGGCACCTTTCCTTTTCTCCAGAGCGATTTCCTCTTCCTAGCCAATTCTCACGAAAAATAAGGTAAAGATTTTTATAAAGCACATATTATCTATTCTAGTTGGGGTTTTTTCCATTTTGAGAGTTAGAAGAGTTATAATTAGAAGTCAGTTGAACAGAGCCAAAGAAAGAAGACAAAGATCCCACTGATGTTAAGGTGAGTACCTCGCCTTTGGCAGAGCTGCTACACTCAATTGGATGAAAAGTTCAAAACAGCCTTGTCACCGAATTTTCCATTAATGCACTGAAGGTAATTTTCTGTCTACAGATCCAGTACTCACAACAGATACACAGTTCAATACCACTCCTTGGCTCAGAGCTCTAAGACAAGAGCCAAGTAATTCCTTCAGATCCACTTCAACAACTACTACTGAAATGCCTGGAGGCAGAGGACAGTACTTGACTCAAAATAAGGTGCTGGCTACAAGACAGGCTACAATAACTGTGGCCTTCTTATACATATATTTACAGAGATGTACCATAGGTTTTAAAAGAAATTAATTACTGGGATACTCTGTAATTCTCCAAGTTAATAATTAAAGAAGGAATGTTAATTTCCTTTTCCTAAATACTTGTCAACAGTTTTTTATTTTTCAGTGAGACTGAATGAACACAATTCATTCTGTCCTCAAAAATGTGCTATTAGAAGTTATAATCCAGACCTATATGGACAACTAATGTGAATGATTTTCTTTTAATAAGCTACAAAAGGAGAGCTTTTTCAGATTCATGCAATGCAAAATGGGTTCATAGGTAATCTTGAATGTTCGTAAAATAGAAAACACTTTCAGAGCAAAGACAGGGGGAAAAAAAAACAAAACAAACCACCCACTCACAGATCATAAATGTGGATTTCTTCACAGATAAGTGCAATGATTAACAAATATCTTTTCAAATTTGTGGAAACCTGCCAAGAATTATATTTTTACCTAATTCACAAAATGGAATGGTACCAGAAGTGCTGGTGTGGTTAATAGCTGACTTTTGAAAGAAAATTTCCTTCTTCACATTTTCTGTTGATTTTCTGTTTATCTGTGGGGTTTCTTCCTGTTTTCTACAGCTCATAGTACCATATGATCCTTATTCCCTGTTGAATAACTGAATAATCCTTTATAACCTTGTCTCCCTTCTGTGAAAATTTATTAAATTTTCGGGGAGCAGCTATATTACAACTGAAGCAGCTATATTACAACAGCAGCTAGGTTACAACTTTAGGCAGCTCGAGCCATTCCCACAGGATCAAAATTTTTATTTCAAATCAAAGACTGTGGAGACATGCAGTCAAATCCCCATGCCTCTCTGCTGGATATATGGCATTAAAACCACAGAAACCATCTACTAAAGTAGCACACTGAGTGGGAAAATAAAGCCCAGAAACTGAACTCCATCCTTTCTAACTTCCCTAACAACACAGTCAGAAAACGGACCAGCTATTTCAAAATTTGAAATTTTCTCCCCACTGCCCCCAGTTGTATTGGTCATCACAAGCTTCACAAATAGGCCCATCGCACCTCTTAGCAAAAGAACACCCCAAGACACTTTTCTGTGCATAATATTCTCACCTAGACTTTCTGTGGGGTGAATGGAGACAAAATACACAGAGAATTTTTCTTCATGAAAACTAGTGTCAGTAAAAATGTTCAGCTTCTAAAATCAAATCAGTCAGTAACCTAGAGTCCTGTTTCCTTTAATGTTTTCTGCAGAAATCTTTGAGGACAAGAAGGCATGGGTTATCACACATTTGATAGTGAAATAAAAGTATTAATCTCATCAGTTCATCAAGACTACTGTATACAACAGAATCACTTGCAAAACGACATGACACTTTAATCATGTTTCAGCATGATGCAGCATAAGAAATAGAAGCAATACATCTTATAGGAAAAGTATTTGAAGTTTCTAATCCAGTATACCCACAATGCTGATATTATTCTTAAAACATATCAAAATGGCTGTCTATGTAACATAGTTGGAATATAGTAAGATGGGGCAGTTTTGAGAGTCATATTTCTGACCTAGCAAAAAAAGATGCTGGTGATAATTATTCCATTTCCCCAGGAGTACATATACATTATTTTATGCATATTTCATGTGATTCTAACACAATCTGAAAGCATACTGCAAAAAGGATTTTGCAAATAAATAGAAATAGGACATTTTAACTTTGTAATTTTATTACCTGAGTATTTTTATTCTGTGCATTTATGGGGAGTATTTACAACTTATTAGAAGCAGAAAGATAGATTGCTCTTTAAGAAAGAATGGAAAAAGTTAATTTAAAAAAAAACACAAGTGAAAAAAAGAGAATAACAAAACATTTTGCAAAGTACAACTGCAGCAACAGCCACTGTGTACGCCAGCTTCTGAAACAAAAAGCTACTAAAAATATATACATTAATTCTTCTGGGTGCCTTTATCTAAAAGGCAATCAGAAATTGCAGTTTACCCCAAATCTGATTATATACTACTCAGCATCTCCCAAAGAATGTACTTCCTCTCCCTTTAGCCTCCTCTCTCTGAATATATCTGAGTCAGTAGTCAACACACTGCAAGACATCAGTAAGAGTTGTTTATTTTCTGTTTTCTGTACATCCCCTGAGGTTATTAGTTGCATATTTAGGTAACCCTGCAAGGAAGCAACAAAAGAAAATCTTGGTGCTTTTGTCAAGGATTTATTTTAAGGCTGGAACTTCAAAATATTTAAGCATATCAAGCAAGAAAAGGGCATAAACTGTTCTATAATATGCCAGCCACCCAATAATTACTGTGTTAATGCGAAGGTTACAATGAAAAGAAGAATATATGATTCAGATTACAACTCAAGTTATTGTTATTGGACAAAGCAAAAGAATCAAATCAATGCCTTAACTACAGCTACTTTATCAGGAAGTGCCCACAAACAATACTCTGCAGTTTCCGTCATGACCATGCATTAAGGCCGCAAATTGTTGCTAGTCCTCCATTTGTGCTCTAAACTGAAGGTGTAATTACTTGTGCTCTGACTGCAGCCAAGCTGATTTGCAGGCTCCATCAGGTAATTAGGCAAATGAATGGAACAAATCACCAGTAAAACTAGTTGTGGCTCATAAGCAAAGGACAGCTTCTGAAAATCCTAGTCAGACAGAAACTGATAGGCATAAGAAAAACCAACTGGAAATTCACTCAGCTCAAACAGTGCAAGCAACCGTGTACAGCTCTACTTGTCCAGCTATTCCTTCCTGTGACTGGGTTTCCAAAACCCCACTCTTGTGAGAAAAATAAATTATAGTAAGGCCATACTCATCTCAGGAGAGAATAATTTCATGACCCACATCTATCCTGCTACCTGTACCTGATCAGCCGGTTAATGATATCTAACTTAAAGGAAGATCTAGATATTGCCAGATAACACTAACATGTAAATGTGTACTTACAGAAACAATGCTCACAGTTTCAATTATATATCTGATTTTCAATCATACATCTTTATGGGTCACTATCTTCTGAGAGTAAAAGAGAGATTTTCATACCTAGTTTAGATTGATAACCATAGGATGAATAAAACTTCATTAAGTACTGTAAATACTGTACAAAACACTAAAAAAATGTTTTCCTTATGATAACTCAAACAGAAATGCTAACTCAAACAGAAAAGCACTAGTCAGAACATCAGCTATGCTACTTGCTCTCTCAATGTATTTTGCCTTCTATCAAAATCACTCCACAAAATTTTCCCAGCCTGAACTATTTTATTAATTATAAGGGGTTCTAAGCCTGACTGCAGTTTAATATACCAAGTAACATAGATGATACAAGATCAAAGGAAATAAAATACTAGTCAGAATGTGTATGGAAATTTTCCATTACAGAAACATCATGATTATGTAAACTCGAAGCGCTGCCTAAAATATGACTGTGAAGTGCATTTCTGATTATTTTTTTTTTTAATTCTTATTTACAAGTCTTCAACCTCATGTGCCAGCTTTCCATCTAAGTCTATATTCAAATTGGGTTTGAATAGTCTATATTCAACCATGGGTTTGCTATACCCAAATAATAGAAAATTCGGGGGGAGGAGGGAGGAAGGGAGAGAAAAAACAAAACAAAACAAAAACCTTAGAAGACAAAATGTATAAATTCAGAAATTAAAAAAATTATAAGACTGGCAAATCAGGTGGCTAAAGCTTCATGAAAGCACAGCATATAGCATAGCTATATTAATGTAATTAGAAAACTTTACTAAACTCAAACAGAAAAATTAAATTACACAAATATTTTAGTATCAGTGAAGTTTTCAGTAGACTGAGAACAGCAAGATCATTGTAGTGTATTTAGAGTACTGTAAAATTTATTTTAAGACTGTTTGTCCATTTCAGAAGAATAAAACCAACAGAATAAAACTCACTAGACAGCATTTTAAGTCCTTTTTTTTTTTGACTCATTTCTTCAGTTCTCAGATGGCTTTTCATTTTTGTCATTTTGTCACAGAAGAAATCATCCAGCTGACGGACTGAGGAAAATCACAACCATGGTCTACTAAGTCGTCCACAAACGAGATGTAAAAAATGACCACCTGAGGTGCAATTACTTACAGTAGTCTTTAATAACTCTTGGATTCATGCCATCTGGCTTGCTCCTTTACAATACATTAGCCAAACTCAGTCTCCAAGTATATCTACTCCAACTTTTTGAACTTTGCCACTCCTGTTTTTAGACTTGCCTTTAAATTACAAAAATCATCATTCAATTTATTCGGAATATCATCTTCCTTATTCTGTTTGGTAAAGCTGGAAGTAGAGAGAACAGTTGTTGCAGCAGGTGACTGAAATTTCATTCCCATCTACCTATTATTCTACTACACTTATTTGTGGGGTTTTACCCCTAACACTGGAGGAGAATTTACATTTTCCCTGTTTCTTCAAAAGCTCTCCACTCCCTCCCACTTTTACCTTTCCACATTTTACAGACACCATACAACTCTCTTTTCCCTTCCACTATTATCATTTTCTCTATATTAAAGTTTTACTATCTAGAGGTTTAAGTACTCCTGTTATCTATAGTGACCATTAAGAACACGAAAGGCAAAGCCAAATCACTCTGCTTTATCAAATGTTCAGAGTTACAAGAGTACCTTCTAACATTTTTAATGCATATAAGCGCATAGGGCTTTCCTTGAAAAGAACAATACGTAAAAACTCTATTTATGAGCTATGTTGCACTATGAAGCTAATTCATGGTCAAGTAACTACATTTTATTAAAAAAAAAAAAATCTTCAGAAGTAAAATCCAGGCATCATTTTCACGATCTTCAAAGCTATAATGCCTCTGAACCTGGTAAGACTGATCTAACTACTCCAGCAGAGAGGCAAAGCTGACTTTGACCTCTGCAGTCCCTGTGAATGATAGCACACATGCAAAGGAACCCCACAGTTGGTTCACTAGTCATGCGCCTGCAGTGCTCACTGCATAATCAGAGTTCTTACTTAGCCTTCAGTAGCTCCTGTATTTCTACAGTGCTTTGAGCATATAATTCACAATGCAAAGAAAATTTACATTCCCTCCAAACACCTGGTAACCTCCAGGATTTAATATGCAATATTTAGTGGCTCATATCAAAAATGATTTGTCAAAAATAAGTACTGCCAATCCAGTAAAAACCACACAATTCTTTGCTGTTGTAGACCAAAACCTTTTCTCTCAATTCTCTCTTGTGAGCTATCACCATACTTTTTTTATGAAGGTAGCACATTATGTGTCTTTGTAGTATTTATAAGGAAATGCTACATTATACTTAAACTTTATGCATAACAATGAACAACTGCATAACTAAAATACAGCACAACAAACCTGGAAGGGTAATGACACTTCCATGTCAACAAGCAAAACTTCAGAATGTTAGAAATGAAAATGAGGAGCTTAAAAAAAAATGTATATAGATACTGGATTGACCTTGAGCAATGCCATACAAATCTAAGATACAAATTGCACCTCAATACAAGTCATTACTTTCTGAAGTGGATTTTTAATATCAGGTTTGGCTGTGAATTCTGCTTTAATCCACTAATGTAACTTTAAAAATTTGAGTTTCATTTTTGAGAAGTAGATGGAACAATTATATTATTAAGCTAGGTCTGAGAGTGTGAAAAGTTATGCTTTTTCTTAAATTCTGTTTTAACACTTGAGGTATAAGAACTCAAAAAAAAATCTTCCCCCAGAAAAGGAGAGCTTCACAGAAACTTCAGAGATGCTTTATTTTATAAACACAAAAGATGAGGTAAAATAATTCATACACTTCGTTTATTATAGACAATCAGCTCTATTTTAATGTGAATTACTAATTTTGAATATACACTCTGTAACTGTATTTGGATTGTATATACTTTATATTGGCTTATTCATTATGAAAGGATCATGCAGAAGCATGGATGGACCTCATAACCTGTTCTAGAGTCCTCAGCAATCTCTCAGGGTCAGGCTTTTAATAGTACCTAAATTAAACCTATTTATTTCAATGGAGATGACTTACTTTATCTTAGTACAAACAGTTCCACTAAAGTTGCAGTAAGTACTACGAAAAGCCCTACATTTTTATTTCTCTGTACTTTAGTATGTACACATAGCAGCATGCAAACCTAACCTATACCACTTGGATGTTCTCCCTTCAAAAACAAAAAGAAAGCATAAAAGCAAGTGTTATTTTTCAGCGAACACACTAATTTCTGGGTTTATTATCCCAGGGTATCAACAAAGAAAATCTTGTCTGTCTGGCTAGAATCACTCCTTATTTACCAAGCTTAGCTGAGACACTGAGGAGGATTAGCCATTCCACATATCTGGGCATCAGTAATTAAACCATAGTGCAGAAAATGCAACTGATGCAGGGATGGATGCAGCAACGGGAAATGACCTCTCTGGGGCCACAGGGCCCCAATGCAGCCAGCAAGAGCTGTGTGCCCAAGCAGTGAAAAAATGCCTATTTGTCCTGAAAATGGGGCTCATATGAAGAACAGCAATCTATCTGAGGATGAAAAGTGCCTTCCCACAACAGAAGCATATCCTTTTATTTCACCAGAGGAATATTTTTTTATTTAGTGTATCATAGTGCCACCTCCCCCAACACAGAACAACTAAAACCCAAACAAACCAACCCACAGCAAACTTAACATTAGGTGTAAAAGCATTAAAACAAAAATGAGTTTAGCAAAGATGCCATTTTGGTATCATGTCTTCAAAATGATGCTTCTACTCCTCACATGTGAATTTCCAGCTTACAGGCATTCTGGGTTTAGGTATGACAATTTTATTTTAGCAGTGTGGTTAGAGGGACTCTAAGCCTCCTCAGCCGGAATTCTCTAATTCCAGAAGGAAGAAGTACTAACATTGCTTCCATCCACGCACGTACTCTAGCAAGGCCATTTTGAGGACAAAACCTAATTATCAATTTGACATAGTTTTAGTTTCAAAACCAAACATGAAAGTAATAGTATAATATGCCTCATTTCCCTTGTCTATTTTTTCTTTTTTTAATTTTCTAATTTTAATGAACAAAGGCACTCCAGAAGCAGATCCATTACACATAAAAATAGACTTCAGTCTTCAAATATGACCTTTTAATTAAAATGTAACAGATCATTTAAGAAAAATATTTCAGCAGTTGAGAATGTTGGAAATTCTCTTAAAACTCTACAGAAGAGAGAAGTAGTGGCCAAAGCTACAGACGCTCATTCTCAAGAGAAAACTGATAGTATTTGCAAAGTGAGTGGAGGACACAGTATATCATAACTACATGACCCATTTTATGCTGAACCTGGGCTTGAAGGCAAAAGTGAAAATGATAGGCAGCAAAACCTTCAGTTTTCATCAGCACAAAACCACACATATATGCAGTCTGAATTAATGAAACAGCTTTTAATAACTTTTGAAAGAAGGAGGACTACAGTCAGAAAACAGAGGGGTGGTGTTCTCCCCATTACAGCTGAAGCATCATCTTAAACATAGGACCATGGAGCATTCTCCATTCCTGTCTCAGAGCAATGGTATGAAACACAGCTCAGAAAATATTTAAGTGAGGAATCAAAGCTGCTTGAAAAGCAAGTTAGATAGAGTTCAGCTAATGCAGATAAGCCAGGAGGCAAATCTGCTAAGACTCTACATTTTCACTCAAAGCAAAACACTCACAGAAACTTTTCTCAAAATCAGAACAGACTGAGGTATGAGAAAGAGATGTTAGTTAATAAGCGACAGGTGGTATTATGAATAGAAACAAAGAGTTTTGGAGAATTACCTGTATGACAGAAAGAACAAGTGGGATAAAAAGGATATATAATAGGTCAGTGTCTGGCTTGAGAGAAGACCCAACTAAGTTACTATCAATATCTGTTCTTGCGAAATGCCTCTGAGAGAGGCTGCAACCACAGGGGAGGAGAATCTTGAAGACTCATCCCTCACCTGTGGGTCCTGCACAAGCAGAGACTGTGTGGTCTTGACGAAACAAGGCTGACGAAACAAGGTATGTTGGATGCTTTGTGGATAACAGTTTCCTTCTGGAAAATTCACTATTTCTGCACTCTTCCTGACAGAAAGCCAAAATCAAAATAGTAGCAACTACAGAAATGTGAGATGAGCTCTGCTCCCTTTCAGTCACTGAACTCCCACCACATGGATCCAGACAACTGGATAAGAAAAGGGGAAACACTGCTTTTCTGGCAGAGGGCGAGATGCACACACGCTGTATCTCCTAAGTACTCTTGCATAAAACCTGCACACCAGCAGCTCTCTTTCCTTTGATGTTCACCCAGAGATGCGACAATTTCCATTGTCTCTACACAGACAGTGAGGCCACTTACAGTCCTAAATCTGTTTATATACTAAGCAGTCTACCAGAAAGAATTACCCTTCATCTTCCCCAGAAGTTTCTACTGGAGGAAAGTCCTTTTTTTTTTTTTCTTCTGCTCTTGATGGCAGCAGCAGAAGAGACAATTCATAACTACAAATGCTCTTCCTTTCTAAGCCAGTAATCTACCTCACATCATGTTCATCTGCACATCAGTGCACTGAAGACAGTGTAATAAAACTCATCCTTCTCAAACCTTTCTCCTACTAAGAAAGCTCTATCAGGAACAGATATTTTTATGAATATTTTTCTCCATTAGCTCATATCTGAAAGACACATTTTTCTTGTACTGTTGGTGACAGAGAGAATTTCTAGGAGAATAGTCATGAATTGTTTTCCAAACATTCTGAATTGGCAAGTTTCAGGAACACTTTCTGGGTGCTCACCAGGACCATGGTTTCCAATGCAAACAGCCACTCAAGAGCACTGCCTTTCCTAGAGTTTATGGCATATTTTTAAAAAGAAATACTTTCTGGTGGCTGCACACTCTCTCTTTAGCCTGCCAAATCCATGGAGTTTAGTATTAGGCAAAAGGTAATAATTCATACGGCATTTCAAGTTTCAATAATTGTTTGGTGCCTCACACTATTACTCAGAAGACTTCTGATCTCCTTACTTCAGATGCCAACATGGATCAGAGCCAGCCTTAAAAGTATGTAAATCTGAACTGCTGGAGAAGGAATGATTAATTAAAGAAACAGCAAGTTGATTCAAAAAATGTCTGAGATAACATTAATTTAAAAGCTGTCTCAATTAGTATTCTACACACATGCCTAAGATTTTCTATATTGCCAAACATGAAGAAGATGACAACTTCTGAGGCAGATTATGAACAGTTTGAGTTTTCACAACAGTCTCTTTAATTTTCTGCTGCAGAAAAATGAAAAAATAAGATATGCAAGGTTTGGGTTTTCTGGTGGTTTTTTTTTTTTTTTTCCCCTGTCTTCTCTCCCATTTTAACATCTGCAAATGTTCTTGTAACGCCCTGCAAACAATTCTCTTTCTGCAGGTTACTATAAATCAGTCCCCTATTTCAGGGTTAACAGCCGCATCCTGACAGAAAATAGAGATAAAAAGAGTTGAAGATTAGAGTTTATCACATTTCAGAAAACTGTATGTTAAATCATGCATCTTCAAAAGAACATTAACTGGGTTTAGGTTAATTTTTATAGCTTCTTAAGCAACACAGTAGGCCAGGTTCTGATTTCAGCTACAACTCTGGAACAGCAGTATCAAACTCAGAGGATACAAGTCCAGCATAGATGACTCATCTGAATTCATTGTTTTCTTAGGCAGAGCACTGTGTCTTTCACCTGGTTAAGGTATGGGAGTCACTCAAATATAAATTTCCAAGACAATGACAAGTTGCCCTTCAGCAGCACACCTCAGAAACCCTATCAAAGATTTGCAGCCTGAAACCAGCATGTGTTAAAGAAAAGGTAGAATGTGTCCTACTGAAGGGATCACTACAAAAGACAGCCCTCCTCAACAAGGACATGCTGATAGTGAGGTACACCAACTCCCTCAGGAAAAGATGATGGGGACTGAATCCTAACGTAAGACTCTATATAAGACACTATATAAATAATCATTTGAAGCTCTGCCCTTGATGATCCCTCAAAGATACTATTGCTTTAGTTGAGTAAGCCCTGAAACCTTCTAGGACTGAAGACTTTTACTTCTGTGAGCTCTTTTCCTACAGTACTTAAACAAAGTTTTTGAAGCAAACAATTCTTTATCGACTTCAACACACATAGAATCATAGAATAGTTAGGGGTAGAAAGGACCTTAAGATCATCTAGTTCCAATCCCCCTGCCATGGGCAGGGACATCCCACACTAAACCATGCCACCCAAGGCTCTGTCCAATCTGGACTTGAACACAGCCAGGGATGGAGCATTCACAACTTCTCTGGGCAACCCATTCCAGTGCCTCACCACCCTCACAG
>JBCJKH010028107.1:50715-68105 GCA_039877255.1 Loriculus beryllinus | reverse complement strand
GGGAGTCTTCCAAAAGGGTGGATAGTGTTCTGAAGTGTGTTTATTTCTTCGTTTAAATGATTAGAAAGGCAAGTCATGTTTGAATAGGTACCATACACTGGAGAATTGTGCTGTGAAGGCTTCATCCTCTCATTTGTGCTTTATGCTTTAAACTTTCTGAAATATTTGAGAACCAGCCATAGCTGCTGTGGATTAACTTCAGAATGGTGAGACATGGCGCATGCTGAAAGTTAATATTTTAAAGAATTATTATTAAAATCTGTATTTTGTGTAAAATAGTAACAATTACATGTGAATAATTTACTTCAAGTAATGTACTGTCTCTTTAGTATAAAATGTTTATTCAATCTATAAAATAGGAACAGGCTTTTTTTTAAATAGTCATAGTTTGAGAGTAAATATTTCAAGAATTAGTCTGACAGTTGTTTAGAATGCATCTGCAGACAATTTTTATGGCTATGTTGAGAATGAGTATAACAAAGGTGGCTCATAATCCATGTGCTGAGCCAAAGTACAATGTCCTTGATACGTGTTAGAACACTTAGAATATTCCAGTTCTGTTAGTGGAAAACCAAACAATGATCTAAGGATGCTGTTCTGGATGGAATATAGTTAATAGTTGGAATATAGTTATTTTTATATTTTAGTTCAGTGGAGGCAAGCACTTTAGTGCTTCTACTACCTCTTTAGTAGGCTGTGTTCATGACCCATGTGGCATATGTTGAGTGCACACAATATATTTTACTTGCTAAATCCTGAGCATTCAAAACATGTTTTTAAAGAACAGCTCATGAAAGATTCTTTTCTGTTGAATTTTCTGTGATATTGAATCTGCTTGTGGCTATGCTTGCGCTTCAGATACAACATAACAGACTAAATGAATGTAGTTGTGTCATGGGGCTTTTTATGCTTTTAAATGTATGTACTATACATTCTGCGTGCGTAAGATTATTGTGATCTGTTCTGCTGAGGTCGCACTCCAGACTCTTGCTATCCTGTGATAGGCATTGATCTGCTGAGAAAGTGGATGTGGCTTATGGAGTTGGCTGTGTAAAAGATAGTGCTGTGGGTCTGTAGATACTTCGCATGCAAGGTTTTCCTCTAGGAAGACTTAAGAGAACCTCTCTTCAAGGTGAAAATGCCAGATGGTCAATAAAACCTTCTTGTCTCTAGAACCAGTGGTTAGTACAGGGTTAGGGCTGAATTGTGGGCACTGATGAGTGTTCCTTCAAGCACTGCAGATCTCTGGAATCAAATTATGCAGGAAAGGTGAAAGCACAGGAGCAGAATGGATGTGCTCTGACTTTTCTTGGTATTTAAGATTCTTTCTCTTCTATTATCTAGCATCTGCATCCTACATACATAGCTCTTACTTTGTAGCAGAGGCCTTGAGTGTTCCTCCACCAGAGACAGAATCTTACAGAAGTCCTCTGAGAATCTGAGATAAAAAGTGGAATTTCTTTTTTTTTTTTTTTTTTTTTTTACCCCTGGAAATGTTTTGTTTTTATACTTTGAAAACACGAGAGGTGACTGTTAATGGAAATAAGTCTTTGGTGATATCCTAGCTTTGTTTACTTGTTATTTTCTGGTTATAACTGGACACTTCCAACTGCCACAGTGTTTTCCCAGATGTTCTGGGTTCAGCAGTAGCAGTAATTTTCTCAGTTTCAGTAGCTGGTAGACTGCTGTGTTTCTGACTTTCAGCCTGGGAACAGCACTGATAACACCAATGTTTTTAGTTGTTGCTAAGTGATGTTTACTCTGACCAAGGACTTTTTGAATCTCGTACTCTGCCAGGGAGGAGGGGAAGCTGGGAGGAAGCAGAGACAGGACATCTGACCCAAACTAACCAAAGAGGTATTCCATACCACAGCACGTCATGCCCAGTATATAAACCGGGGGCAGTTACCCGGAAGGGCTAGATCACTGCTGGGGTCGGGCTGGGTATCAGTCGGTGGGTAGTGGGCGGCTGTATTCTCTTCCCTTGCTGTTTCCCTTACCATTATTATCATTGGTGGTAGCAGCAGTGATTTGTGTTATACCATAGTTATTGGACTGTTCTTATCTCAACCCGTGGGAGTTACATTCTTTCGATTCTCTTCCCCATCCTTCCAGGAGCGATGGGAGAGGAAGAAGGGACAGGGAGTGGGCGAGCGGCTATGTGGTTCTGAGTTACCAACTGGGCTTAAACACCAGAATGTCACTGTAGGTAGTGCAGTACACCTGTCTGCTACTAGTGTGTCTATCAACTGGAGACAAAGATTCATTCCATCATAGTTCAGGCTCTGGCCTGTTCTCATCATCATGCCTGTATCAGAAAACGAGACAGCACTGATGTGAAATAAGTCACTGGCTGTTAAGCATTCCACTTCAGAGATAGCAGTCTGATTTGATGTCAGGCGTCACAGTTTTTTCAGTCATGGTTTGACTGATGCACCAAAATTTCTTTGTGTTCCTTACTTGTTAGTCATCAATGGTGGCATATGCTCTGTCAGCCAGCTACTGTACGATGCCGGGGTTCTTCAAGGTGTAATCTGTATTTCAAAGTATTCTGCCTTCCAGCCTTGCTGGCTGGAAACCTTAGGCTTCACAGGGTTGGAATAATGCCCACTTGTCCAGCCCTGCTTGGGAGCATAGGGAGGCCATGGGCTGTGTTTTTAATTCACAAGTTGAATTGTTTTCCAGAGACCTTTGGGAGGTGGTGTGTTTCTGAAATGTATGCTTGTGTGACATCAAGATGCTTTTGTTATCTTTGAGGTGGAGGGAAAAGGTGGCCATTCTATCAGAATGTCAATTGCCCAGTAGCGAGTGTGACTGTATTGTTTGCAAGTTCAGTTAGTAAAAACATGGGATAGTTGTGGTTAATGAAATTAAGGACTTTTGCTACTGTACTGAATTGATTTCCTAAGCATTAGCACAAGCTAAAGCAATTCAGATCAAACATGGAAAGGTGTAGTTCACTAAATACTCCCTTACTGTCATCAGCAGTTTTCAGTCATATTTAAATTCAAAGGAGTTCATAGCAAATACTTAAATTCTATCCCTGCTGTATAGCTGTGATGTCTGAAAGAAGCAGCGATTGGAAGAATGTAAGCAGCAATGTCTTTCAAACCCTCCCCACCTTCTTTTGGAAGACATTACTCACTTGTGTGCTTGTGAGTCAGGTAGAGTATATTGAGATGGGAGCAGCTGATTCTGGCTTGGCTCCATCAGTTTCAAGCACATCTTTGAGAGCAGAGTTCTTAAACTGTGTGGCTATCATCCCAAATAATCAGCTGGGAGAAGAGATGGCCACAGGCAAGCCTGTGGGGACAGAGAGGTGTGAATGTTGTTCACATAACCCCGAAATACTGCACATCCAATATGCAGGTGTAAGCCTGTGTGGAAACTAACTCAGCATGATTATTTTTTGTGTTTTCCTGTTCTGGTCTTGCTTGCAACCATGTCCATGAGCTCTTCAGGGTAAGTCTCGGTTCTCCCTCTGCTTTAAGTGTTTGAAGTAACTAACTTGGCTGTGTCTCCAGTGCTGCAGCAATTCAACAGCAGTGAAACAACTGAGTAGTTTACAAGTGTGTTGGATTGGAAAGTTCAGAACAGATGAAACTGATAGGCTGATTTGCTGAAGAAAACTGAACCCAAGATGATGATGATCACAGAAAAAAGGGCCAGGAAAACAAATTCAGTTTGCTGGTGTTACACAACCATCTCGGTGCAGCAGGTAGATTCATTAGTTTGAGATTTGTTAATTTGAGATCATGCTTTATAAGGGGGTGTGACTGCGTATGGCTGCACTTTGAGCAAATTGACTGTAATTCAGAGTGAAGGTGTAGGAGGGTGAATATATTATTACTGTTTTTCTAGCTGGTGTTTTCTGGCTGGTGTGATCTTGTCTAGCAGGTGAGTTTTTCTGTGTCTTCTTGCACACTTCAGTTTATAGTTGCAAAGATCCCTGAAACCATGAATTGGCACAGTAGAACCTCTTTATTTAATTTTTTCAAAAACTGAGACTAAAACAACATGGAAAAAGAATGAATTCTGCCTTTGTACCAGGAGGATATTTACAGAATTGTACAAGATGGTGTACAGCAGTAGTGTGGGTATTTCCTTGGTGAAAGATGGGGACAGAGATACTATTTTGAAGCCCACCCTTAAGTACGTAGAACTTCCAAGTCAACTGCATCATCTGTCCTTGCACAAACAGGAATGACTGGAACAGCACAAAATTGTGATAGGAAGAGAGCAAAGGGACTGTAGTGGGAGAGCTTGGTGTGCACAGCCCAGGGATATGTGCCTGATGAGACTGTAAGCACCTCCTCAGGTCACTGTGTCTGAGAAGGCTTTACTTCTGAACAGGGATGGGGGTTATCACGCCTCTGTGCCCACCCTAGCACTTGATTGTGAAATCTTAATTCTTCTAAAGAAGATCTGTTGGATGTCTTGGACATTGTCTTGCTTTTTCTCACCTCTAGTGCTAAGGGATAAATCTCTTCCTATAAGTCTGTAATAAAAGCTTTTATTTTTGTTATAACCAAGTTTGAGCAGTATAAATTTGATCAGAGGGCCAGGCAGCAGTTCTTTATTTCTGTGTGCCTGTCTTCGTGCATCGCCTTTGAGATTGTCCTCTTCTGTGGTTTTGGTTTTGTTGTTTTTTTTTCTCCTGTAGATACAGTTAAATAGAAAGTGATGTTTTGGTCAGTTACTCATCAGAATTCAATTTTGTAAAAAGGTTGCTACTACTCTGAAGTAGCTTTTTGTTACAAGTAACTCATCAGTTGCTAGTCCTGTAGCTGTTATTAAATACAGTGCATTTGTAAAGGCTTGGTGATGTTTCACTTACCTGGTCAAGTGTGTAGAAATACCTTCTGGTTTACACCCTAACTCCTGGTCAGAATGTTTGGTGTATTTTTTCCCCTCAAACCTCTGGACCAGGAAGATGATGAAATGAAACTGAGTCTAACACTTAGGAAGGAATGAGGTAATGCATATGAGTTTCTATAACTGCAGAACACTGTAACAAGTTATATTCTAGTACTTTTAATAAAATCTTTAAATTGCTGTGCTGAGGATGTTTTGATTTAACCCAGAATATTCTTATTCCTTCATAGTAGGTTTCTTGCTGACAAAATATATTTTGATACAGATTCTTTGATAGCTTAACGTAGCTTGCCGGTGTAGAAATTACCCATGTTTATGTAGTAGTGTAAGCTGTACAGTGACTATGGCTGGTCTTCCAAAACATTGTGATACTAGGATAGGATTTTTGGATGTGTGGAGTACTCAAGAGAGTGAAAATGGGCTGAGGTTTTCAAGATGCTAAGGTACTACAAATTTCTGTTTCATAACAAAGCATCCCTTTTGTCAAAGCAGTTGAGCTGGAGCTCCAGTGTACTAACGAGACATGTAGTAGGAAACCTGGATGATAAGTAGTCTTGATATGTGCAGTGAAAGTGGGAGAACTGTTACCTGCCTGATGAGAATGCTGGAGTCAAGCAATGAAGGAATTGTTCTCTGATGGCACCTTCTCCCTTTGCTGACTGTGTGGGGAGTCTGGGCTCCTTCCTTGGGTCACCCTTCCAAAATGGATGGAACAGCCGTTTGATCTGATCTTTTGCTTATTGTCCTGTTTTAGCTCTAATAAGCCGTAATTAGCAAAGCCGTGGCTGCTTTGAAAACACTTGAATGGTCTACAAACTCTCCAGACAACCTCTGCCAGTGCTCAGCCATCCTTGGAGCAAAAAACCAAGTCTCCTTATGTTCACATGGATTTTTTTTCTTTCCTGATGTTCTTCCAGTATTTAAATGTTTTCTCACCTTATTTGTATGGAGCTGTAAGCTAAGGGAAATTTTGCAGTGCTTTGGGCCAGGAAAAAGTCTTTATTTTACATGATACTTTACATGGACTTGAGTTTGTCCTCCAGAAGAGATGATTATCTATAAGATTAGTTGTCATACGGAGCTTATCTGCACGTTTGTTAGCCATCTCTTGCTTGTAATGTGATGTTCCTTCTTAAGGTTAATACTCTACATCCTTAAAAGGTTGCAGGAATAAAACCAAATGACCTAAAAACCACAATGAATTAATGCTGTAAGTGGCAGCCCTCTTCAACCCAGGTATTGCGACTGACCTAGTCTGTTGACGTACTAAGTAAAATTAGTTTGGCCAAATGAGAGGTTTTTCTTTCCTGGGGGATCAGTGTGTGTGAAAGTGTTCCAGGGCTGTACACCCATGACTCTTCTCTTACATGACTCTTTATTTATACATATATCAAAATTGTCTGCAGAAGAGCACTGTGCTCCTTGACAGCAATGAATATGCAAACAGCTGCATTTTTATTCTGTATATGTGTGTTTAACTTTTCATTAGTACTAAGAAGCGCTAAAAGGGCAGGACATACCTTTGTAGACTTGTCAGGAATAGGAGGATAGAGAGAGAATCAGAACTAGTCATGGGATGGAGAGGAACCTCCCTGTGAGGCAGCTGCCATGGGAAATCTTTAATATTCTCTAATCAGTCTTTTTCCACCTTTTTTTCCCAGAGAAGCTGTGGCTGCCCCATCCCTGGCAGTGTTCAAGGCCAGGTTGGATGGGGCTTGGAGCAACCTGATCTAGTGGAAGGTGTCCCTGCCCATGGCAGGGGGTTGGAACTGGATGAGCTTTAAGGTTCCTTCCAACCCAAACCATTCTATGATTATCCCACTGCCTGTCACAGTTTGGAATTTTGCTGCAGGAGTACCCACAAGTACAAATACATAGAGAGAGAGAGAGGGAAAAAAAAAACCCCAAACCCAAAAAACCTCTGATAAGTAGAAGTTCTTTATTTTTGGCACTCAGCACTACAACTGCCAAGCAACTGAGAAAATGGCACATGTCAGATGCTGCTACTTCAAGATCTTGCAGTTCTCTACACTATGTTTAGCGCACGGTTTAATTTGTTTTCCATTCTGTAAAAAAATGGAACTTTGAATGCTGCAGAAAGCCAGTGAAATTTTCCTGCTTTTTTCATATAAAGAAATAACACTAGTGATTTCTTTAGCTCAGACTGGTTGCAATATCCATTACTGTTACACTTTCTAATGCCCAGTCCAGCTGCTCAGTATTTACGAGAAGCAGCACAGGAGCATCACCAAACCTGTATAATTGCTATATAAAACAATTCAGTTCTGAGACCACTGACATACTGCTATTCTACAGTGAAAAAATTCTTCTCTGGTATAAGCATGCCACGGAGCTCTGCACTATGGCAGAGCAAGGAATGCAAGGAAATCTCTATACTGAGAAAAACCTAGTGTAAAGTTTAGCTGTAGCACAAGGATAATTCATTCTGGAATGCCATTAAATGACAAGCATAGCAGGTAACCAAAGATGCTGGGTAGATTAAGCAAGACCTGCACTAAGCTGACCCTCTGAATATGTGCTGAGTGATATTGAAAATGAAATGCCTGTAGTGATATTGAAAATGAAATGTCTCTGCACATCTCACTAGCTTGTTGACAACCACAAACGCTGCAATATGCATGGCATTTAAGTGGTTTTCTAATGTCATAATATCAAAACTGCAAAAAAAGAATTAATGAAATTCAAAAGCTCACTTCTAAATAGATCTGAACTCATTTTTTACCAGACTTAAAAGACAGAGAAGCAACAAAGCATCTTTCTGTTCAACAGATAATCATTCAGTAAAACCTGGCATAATAGGCCAATAGAACTTGTACAGTCAGGCACTTATTCTAGTAATGATTGTACCCAGAATCTGTTCCTAGGCAGCAGGGCTGTTTTTCGTATTACTCTGAAAAAGACAGGAAAGGAAAAAAAGGAAAAGAACATGAACAGTACACATGAAGATACGGTAATTCAGAAGAAACAAGTGCTAACCAACAGGTAGAATGATGTCCTGTAAGACATCCTACAAGACCTTTGCTTCAGAAAAAGGGAAGATGGAGAACCTTAGTCAAAAAAGGACAATCTAAAGTTACATCTAAAAATTGTGGAAGTAACTGTCCACTGCCTTTTAAAACAAACTGCTGCCTAACAGAGATATCATCAGGACTCAAATGCTGGCCACCAACAGCTACAGTCTTGCCATAGGCACTCCCTTCCAGTCACACATGAAAAGCAGATCCAAGAACAAGACTTCAATCTAACACAAGGAATAGCTGCCCTTTAAATACAGGTGTTTTTGCACACACCATTTAAATATTCTAAATCTGAAGGAAGAGGCAAAGCATCCTATTGTTTCCCTCATTCTTTCTTTTACTCTCTTTCCCCTTCTCTATGTTTTACCTGGAACTGATCAGATGTACAGGTGTTCATCTCTGGTGATACAGGAGGTGTCTGTCCTATTGAAGCTATTTTTTCTGCTGCAGATATTGGTTTCAAAGGTTCCTTGGTAGGCTCTAACATACCCTAAATAGAGAAATAAATTTAAAAAAATAATAAAACACACATATACATATTCCAAGAACTGCAGATGCAAATAAAACAGGAAACACACCACTAGGTAGTACTACCCTCAACTAGGAGCTTGGGGGTAACCGTTATCTTGGACACTTTCAGCGAGGGGGACGGAAGGAAATGGGACAGGGAAGAGAATTATGCTGGTTCCTTAGGCATAAGAAACATTTTAAAGTCAGTAACAGAAACCTAAGTGCTTCACGGGAGCTGGCTTTCAGCTTTCAATAACATAATTTAAGCTGGAGGGAACAGTTACTTGACAAGGTGATGGCTTCTCCCTGTCATGTACAGACTATTCTAGAAACATCAAATGGCCCATCACAAAGGTACAAGTGCATTCATTCCGTTTCAACAATTAAATAATTCAGAAGAAACAGATCAAATTATCAGCTTGCAGAATGATACCAAGAACAGTAATTACTGACATGGATATAAATGCATAAAAAGCTTTAAGAAAATAATTAAACAACATTTTTAATTTTAAGTAAGTGGTCCGAAGATAGCACTATGAAAATGCCTGAAACCTCTGGTGGTCCTTAATAAAATTGAGGGTGAGAAAGACTAAAGTTTGTGCCCAGGTGGTTTGCATGTCTCAGTGCAATGAGGTATGAGAAAAGAAACCCCCAAATAAAATAACTGGATTTGCAACCAGCATATTTAAAATCATTTCAGGAAAGCCAGCCACCAAGAACAGCTGTTCCACAGATGTTTCTACACCATGTTAAGGGAGCTTAGGACTTAACCACCAGTTAAATCAATTCTTTTGGACAGTGGAGAAGCACCTGAACGAAGCAGGGTGGCAATAGGAAGCTGCAAGCCGCTTTACTCCTACCATCACCCCTATCCAGCTTATTGTGTGCTCAAGTATATAAAATAATTTAGAGATAATTAACCAGCAACATCGATTAACTGCAAAAAATAACTGCGTGTGTCGCATACAAACACAGTCTTGCTCACAAATGTGTTACAGGAAGAAAACAGCCATTACTACGAGATGTTTTATCTCTATATATCAGAATACTACACTCACATGCAGAGAAGGGCGTGAGCTGACCTTGATGCACCAGAAAACAACAGCTCTAGAAAATGTAGAAGTCACTCTACAAAATTAACCTACAGATTAAATTGGCTTAATGTATACCAAAAAAACCCTGTAATCCTTTTATATTCAATTTGTGAATGACAATATAGAAGTGCGTATGTATGTATGTATATATATATATATATAAACACACAAGTTTTCTGAAAGAATACAAAACCAACCCAACCCTATATTTATTCTGCTCAGACTAGCAAAAATAGCAAATCTTATCTTTTAAATGTGTTTACAGAGACTGCACAGAGTTTGAAACATGGGAATTTCAGAATATTGGCATAAGTGAAAACAGTTGATCTTACTGCACCGGGTTACTTGAGTTTCATTTAATCTAGAGAGATCTAAATTATGCTTCCTGTTTTTACCTAGCGCTTGGGGCAACACAACATTATTGGCTATACAGTGCTTTTTGTAGCATAAATAGCCTTTTATATATATTTGGGTCCTTTATGAATATGACAATAACACTGCAAAGCATCACCGTGCATCATTCTTTACCTAGGGATACTGAGACGCAATCAAGTAATTACCAAGCAGCCTATGAGAGAAACAGTTGCACAAAGAGAAATGCTTGAGAGCACTGAGAAAACTTCCAACACACATTTGATGGAGTATCTTAACTATTGAGCAATACTTTGCCTTCCTCTGAAGCATCTGGTCTTTAGCACCACACCTTCTCACAATTGCTGATGTGAATTGATGGTTTGATTGATTTTGATGTTCCTTTGTCATTTTTGACAACTACGTAATGATCTAGTTTCTTGTGTCAAGCTCTAGTCGATATTTTTACATCTACACCTTATATTTAGTAGTTAAAATTCAAGAACTTTTTACTGCTGCACACACATTAACAGATTACTTCACTCAGGTTTCTTTTTAGAAAGCACGTTAAACCAAGCTTAGACTAGCTAGCCCACTTTATTCAATAGCTTGCTTCCTGAAATAAGTAACCCAATACTTCTAAAGTATCTGCTTGCACACATAATAAAAATTGTGTACCTGATGAGTCTTTTCTAGCACTTCTATTGATGCCTAACCCATAATCATACGTAAAAAAATATCTTTCAGCACACTTGGTGCCTAATATAATTTAATATATTTCATTATAGAACATTGTTGGAACTATAGCAAAAAACAACACTAAGAAAGCTTACCAGTCCTGCTGCATACATGGGTACTATAACAGGCTGTTTCTTGTTGCCTGTAAAGAGCTGATAAAACAACAACAAAAAATTTACCAAGAGTTTCCTGTGTCAGTGACGATAATATTTTTTCAATGTTATATAACTTGTATAAGGTTAGTATCAGAGAATAAGTACTATGTTAAATATAACACAATGGTTAAAAATTAACGCAACTTCTAATATTGAAGGGATTATAAAAAGTTGTCAGATGGTTTGTCATGAAAAGCTGTGTTCAGTGCAGCTATGCAATTAAGAGACAAGCATTCATACAAAGACTTCCACCTGATTCTACATTTAAAGCAGCTCCATTATATAGAAAACAAGTTTTACAGACTCACAATATTTCTTGTGTCGATTCCCAAGGAGCACAAAAGCTTTTTGTTGCTGTGGGAGCCACCCCACTGGTATCTCAGTCCATATGCCTCATGGATATCCTGCAGCTCTGTCCACACATCCATCAGTTCCCTATACAACCCATCATAAATCAAGTTATCAACTGGAATAACAGCTTCACAGCCTTGAATACTTATTCTAGTTTTTAATGCAAGTGATTTATTATACGTTCCAATTAAACTTACACACAAGCACAATACCTAGGGGAACTAAAGTGCTCTCAGAACAATTTTAGATGAGACTTCTGATTGGAGAATGATGTCCAGTGCAGACAGGACAAGGCCTACAGAGACTTCATCATCACATGAATAAATACAGCAATTTATATCAAATGTGACTAATACGATATATTCTGATTCACTCGGAGACATCACTTAAAAGATGATATGCTGCTGACTAAGTTGATATGCTAAGTGAAATATTCCTGGCACATGTAATCACTGAAAACAAGCATTCTGCTAGATAACTGATTTTTACTCAATAGTTTTTCAAAATGTTTGAAACAAACAACTTATGCTGAATTACTGCTATATGTTTTAAGTTCCTAAAGACACATTTTTACTTCCATTTTAAGCGTGCTGCATTGTGGTTTCTTACCCAGTATTTGCTAAGGTCTCATCCGTTGTCATCTGCTTTTCACCCGCTTCCAACAAATGATTTAAGGAACTGATTTCTTCTTCAATTTCAAGGACAGGCATGGAAGGAAAACAGACTTCAAATATTCGTTCCAGACGACTTAGTAATGTTGTCTGTAGTAAAGAGAAAATATTTATGTCAAGTTAACTGCTTTAAAAGACTCCAAAATTATAACAGTAAGATGGAAAACAATATATAGGTGATAAAAAGTTTCACTTACCATCAAATATTTAACTGTCAGAGGATCACAAGACATTGTAAGCACCAAATACAAGCTGCTAGCTACTGAGAAACAGTAACAAACTTGTCCTCTGCAAAGCAAGTTCTTACAGAAAGTCTGGAACAGCTCTTACCAGAGTTAAGAGTCTTTGCTATGATTTAGCAGAAAATAAGTGCAACAAGTATTCTGCTACATTTACTTCAGACATATTAAATCTCCAAACCTATACATGCTAAGGGTTTTATCAAGCATCTTTTTGGCAAGCTTAGTATTTGTCAAAATAATTTCCACTCGATGATACAGTTCAATCCACACTTGACATATAACATTGTTTCAGAAGACAGATTTGCTTCTTATAAGGTATATGCAGTTAGAGGTCACACAAAAGGGCCTGAAATGGAACATCTGTTCATGGTATGATAGCAACTCCGAAAACAGTAAGGAAAAGCTATTTGTAGTCCTAAAAACCTGCTACTGTCAATGAATGAGATGTAGGAAACTATAATCTCCAGCTTCATTTGGTATAGTTCATGTGATGGTCAAGTATAATGCAGAAGCCAAGACCAAGGCATTTAAACATCACTTGTCAAAAAAGTATTTGTAAGACTTGTTTTGTACTTCTCCAGACTAAAATCCAAAGAAACTCCACCCCCTCACCCCCCCCCCCTTAATTTCCTGCCCCAAAACTTATTTGTCTGGTTTTATACATTACAGATTGTTTATTTAATTAGAAAAATTACTTTCCTCAATGCAATTTCCCTTTCCTCCAATTCTTGATTCAGACAGTTAATGCTAAATGCTGTGATCCTTCAGGGGTTAGAAGACAACCTTGGGAGTGTTTCTATCCTAGCCAAATAACTCAAAACCCAAGAACACCACTAACTTTCATTCTAGCTGCATAAGAAGTCAGCTAGATAGCAGCATGGTTTGTATAACCACAACTTCATCAATGTTACTTTCCTCTGACCTTCTTTCTGGTGCCTTGTGTTATAAACTCACATCAAGAGTACGTAAATACACTCAGAAGCTTTGTGGGAAGGCTACAGGAGAGCTACTGATCTATACTCCACAGTTTTGAGACTAGGCAGGATTTCCTGCTTGTCAAAGTAGTTGTAACCATGTTCTGATGCTGCCATTTCAGCATCCTCTGAGAGAAAGGCAACTTAAGCATCTTACTAAGGCAGACAAGGTTCTTATGTTTCATAATGCATTGTCTCCTGGTTTACTCTCCACCAGTGTCACCATCTCTGCTGCTGGGTAGGACAGGGCATCAACAATATAAACATCACATATCTGTACCAATGGTTTCCAGGCATTTTAATTCCATAGCCTGTACCGGGCCTTGGTATGTAAGATTTAATATTTAAAACAGAATAACCTCTTGCCATCAGAAACCAAACAAAAAATCCCACCCCACCCCCTTTTTCTTTATTCAAGTATAGTATGCTTACCTCTTCTTATTCTGTATTTCTATATAGACACAGAATTTCAACTTTATTATAGCTCTATGAACTGTCTGTCTCAGACATCAGACATAGCACTGACATGGAATGCATTTTTCCCCCTCCAGTTCAACCCATTAACACAGGTAACTGTCAAACTCTTAACATTTATTAAAAAGAACAAATTGCAAAGTATGGTCATAAAAACGAAACTAAAGCCTTTCTTTAATGTACCTGGTTTTTTTTACTAGAAACACCCTAATCTCTCTTCTTGCTAGAGGAAGAAACACAAGCCTGGCACAAGCCCAGCACTTCTATCTTTCTAATGTGGATATCCTCAACAGCCACCTTTCCACTGCTCTGCTGCATTGCACACAGGGTAGTATCCCGCAGCTCCAATACCTGCTTTTCTACTGGGGAAATGGAAAAGAAACTGAGTAGGCAAAAAATCCCAGAGGCACCGCACAATGTGCGCTAGTATAGCTATGGCAGCAGAGCCCTCCTGTGGAGATGCAGCATATTCCAGCAGCGATGCTGACTTACAAACATAAACCTCAGACAGAAGGGTTTTTGTTACAACTGAAATGATGGTCAGTGTCAGAGAAGCAAGGCTGATAGGTGGAAGCTATATACCTTAATTAGACCAAGCAATACAGCTGGTATAAACCCTTATAGTTCACAATTAAAACTTATCAACAACGTTTCTCATTACAATTTTTATCTGAAAATTTGCCTGATCTCAACTAAGCAAACCACTGACCATGTACATCAGCAAATATATGAAACATAACAGAGGCAAACACTATGTTATCAGAATATCTTGACTGCATATTGGAGTCAGGATGATGAGTCAGGAACTAGGAACCAAGTCTGTTCAGTCTGCTACTTGGCTGCTAACTGCAAAAAGTGGGAAAATGAACTTGCTTGCAACATCAGCTCTTCAGTTTTGCTACCCGTGGAAGAAATTCCTGTCAGGGACAGCCACCAGACTCAGTTATTTGCAAAACATAAAGTCAAAATGCCATAGTTGTTACACTAGTAAAGGATCTGAATTACACAGCACACCTGACTCACACTTTTTTCCCTCCTTTTCCTCTTCATTACCTTAGTGGTATATTTTGCCCATAATGAGTGATGTCCTACAGTATGCAACTTTCCTTTTAATCATCTCTTAACACCCAATCATTTCAGCTGTACAGTAAGGTACAATATTTGCCACCACTTGTAGGCTGTTTTGCATTTGTTGACCAGAACTAAGTCACCAATTTACATTTTTAGGAGGTAAGACTAAATAGTGTTCCAGATTCTAACCTAACGTTTCAGCAAACCAAAGCACACTCTACCTAAGTTTTAAACCTTAATATTGCCTGCAATATGTCACTTGCCCCTATCACATGAACAGGTGATGCATACTTCATTTCTGTAACAGAGCAGGAATACATATCCCCAGTGAAAAGGGAAAGGCAGACGAAAGGCACTGGGTCATGAAAACAGCAAGGCATCACGTTTCTTGAAAAGGATCAACATTTCAGAACATGCTAGTGACCAAGAATATGCCCACTTAGGTAATGAAAGAATTAACAGAAAGCTTCTAAGAATCAAGCAGCATCTCAGTCAGCTCCCAGTTTCAAATTTGAGCTTAAGAATTGTGCCAAAATTTCAGGAACAGTTTAATTATAGCTTCTTTACACTTCCTTTCATCTTTTCTACATTTCCAGAAATGCTTAGCCCTTATTTATATACGATGGAGAAGAACGGTTTCCATAGCAAACCAGAGTAATTAATTCTATGTGTGCAAATGGACACAGGGAAGAGCACATAAACACACATTTCCCAGGCAGCGGCAGTGTCCTTAGTGGAAACAGCTGAACTTGTTCTAATTGGTAATGAAATCCTGTGGTCACAATTCCCAGGTATAAAGGGCATCACCAAGATCTTGAAATTAGTGTAAATGCCCATCTTCTACAAACCTCAATCTATTGCATGTATAAAACAGACTAAAAAAAGTATTATTTCTGTCATACACAGTAGTGTCATCTCTTTCAGCATGGAAAAAAGGCAGAAAAGAACTTCTCTCCACTTTTCATGTCACTGAAAGCATTTGATACCCAACTGCTTTCCACTGCCATTTGAGAAGACTAATTCCTAAAGGCACTTACTGAAGACATGAATAAAGGCTACAGCTGCCATTCTAAAAATTAACAGTGATTCTCTGAACAGTGACAAGCTCAAAGCCCCCCAGTTTCTGTGACTACATAGAAGTTTTTGGTAAACAAGTTATGTGGCAATCACCACCTGAAACAATCAAAATACCACAGACCTAGCAGACTTCTAAGTGAGAATGACAACCACAGGATTAGAATTTATCTCCTTAGCAGTTAAAAAGGGGGCAAGATCCAGCCCACAGAGCTGAAAGGCTAAAGTACTCAGTTTGCAGAATTTGTTTTTCTCTTACTTGCCACCACAAGACTATAGAACCAATGAACTCCTTAAGACAGCAAATCTATGCAGGTCACCCAGCACACTAAAATCCTCCTCAGCCAACTCCAGGTTACCTTGATGTTGACAGGTTGCTGCCTTTCTTCAGAGCTATGAAAAGAGAAGATAATAAAGACAACACACTTGGACCACACTATAGAAACAGTTGACAGGAATTGCAGTCTTCACCATATGACTGCTATAATGTTCCTCTTGGTGAAGTTCTGGGGAACTCCACGTACAGGGGTTGTTTGAGGGAAACCCCAAGAGTCTTCTTGCTTCTTCCCATAGTTCCAATTACACATGAGCTGTTGAGCAGACACAAGAGCTTCTCCTCATACTGGAAGCTGAACAGTGAAGTGGCACTTACCTCTCCTTCTACCCCACTTTCCATTGGAGGGCACAGCCCCACTTATCTACACAATCCCTCATTTTCCCCACTCTTGGTTACAACCCCACAGCATCTCTGCTCTGGCAGCATTCAGAGGTGCCTTAAGAAGGGGAAGAGTTGAAAGCAGAGCACATCGTTAGCCCTCTTTTTTCCTGCTGCCAGGAAAAGAGGCTACAGAGGAAGCAAACTGAAGCTCTGGGCTGGTTGCATCTATCAAACACAAAACTGGAAGATCTAAGAATAAATAAAGCCAGTGTAATAGTGATGGAGTATATTTAGATATTCAAGTTTTATCTGATAGAAAAATGTAAGAAAGGAGACAGAAATGAGCATATGAAGGATCCAAGATGCTAAATGTATAATTTAGGAAAGGAATAAAGTCCATATGGACATGATCAGCTCCTAGTTAGGATTCAGAAGCCGAGTGAAGTCTCTCAAAAAGCAGCAGAACAAAGTTCAGGGGCCAGAAGCCAAGCAAAGTAACTGATTAACCAGAGAGATTTTATGTATTTATTTTAAACCAGAAACCCACCGCCCTGAAGAGTGCCTAACAGAGGTATTTATGACCATTTTAACAAAATAAACCTGAGGTTAAACAAGAAACTCCCTTTGCTGGGGTTTTTAACAACCAATCCATATTTTCCAGGAGCACATTTGCCTTTGAGGAGCTAAGTCGCCATGTACAACTCTACCTTCACCATATGTGTGTGTGGGTTGGGGAGGGCTTTTTTTTTCCCCCCAGTTTTTTTTTTTGGGGGGGGTTGGTTGGTTTGTGTCTTTTTGTTTTGGGCTTTGTTTTGTTTCTGGTTTTGGATATTTTTTAAGAGCTAAACTACATGGCCACAGAGTTAACACAGGGGTGCTGAAAAAAGGATTTCAATGGATGCAACTCGCCATGGGGAACATACCAATCAACTTCAGTGGGTCTCAGCATCTTTTGGACTCAAATCATTAAACAAAGCTGAACAGTTAACTAAGTTATGGTTTGGGCTGGAAGAAATTATTAACAGCTCACCTAGTTACAATCCCCTGCCACAGGCAGGGACACCTTCCACTAGACCAGGTTGCTCCAAGCCCCATCCAACCTGGCCTTGAACAC
>JBCJKH010028107.1:35962-50615 GCA_039877255.1 Loriculus beryllinus | reverse complement strand
AGAGTCTAATTAAGGGAGAATATAATTGGATAAAATAGGATTGCACATGATTTCTGCTTTCTTGACGACAGCACGAGGACCCAAAGGGCAAACGCGGCTGGCTGTGCTGGTGCTGGCGTGCAGGATGCGTGCTTGCCACTCTGAAGTGATGCAACTGCCAGGCAACACCCAAGGAATCTCCATTAGTACCAGGCTGACTCCACTGGTGAAATCACAAGCTACAACAACCCCTGCTGCAGCACAATTCAGAGCTCCCACCAACCTGCCTATGCCAGTTTCACTACATATCTATGTAAAGACCAACACATATGCATATATGACACACATATGTATGTATTTATGTGTGTGTAGAAAATGAGTACCAGCAAGTGTCTGAGATTTGCGCTCCCCATGGATCCCACTGCTCTGCAGCAGAAGCAAAATTCCCAACAGCAACAGTGTGCAGTGTCCCCTCATTTCTTACTTTCTGCCTCACAGTTTTTGGGTAGATTTTGCACTGACTTTTCTCCCCCTATTTTTCTGTCCCACCAAGGGGATTTTCTCAATGTTTCAAAGCTCCTGATTCCAGAGGACTGGGGCTAAGTTTGCTCCCAGTACAATCAGAAACTTCCATGCTTGCCTTTGCTGCAAACCAGCCTTTTCAACTTTGAGGCACTGCCTATTTATTCAGCAGCTTTGTGCACCCACAAACAGCAAAGCTTCTGTCAGTGAAGTCTGCTCACAACCCCTGCTTAACAGAATAAAAGCAGATGCTCTTTCACTGTTTTGGTGAGTACTATCCTCCCTCCTTTCTGATGCTCACAGTGACAAACTCAAACTGCATGTTAAAATCCACTATGGCCACTGTCCTCTCCAGCTGCTCAAATCAAGTGAAATGTGGTGGCTGGTGCTTTACTTGGTGACAACCTACTCTCTTTGGAGAGAGCCAAGAGCCTCACATTACCAGATTAAAGATCAAGCCACAGCAAGACGCATGAGTCAAAGCTAGCAACTTGCACAACAGCAGCAAATCACTGATCAGAGATTAATGCCACCTCCAGAGGTTTTTTGCATGCCTTGCTTTCCCATCTGTCCCAACAGTCACATCATTACACTGTACCAATAACCCACTGTAATAGCACATCACAGGCCAGCAAGGACAGCACTGGCTCCCTTTAATGAGCTGTGCTCTGCTAGAGATTGCAAAGCCTCCAGTGTGCCCTTGGGCCAGGACAGGGGAGCATAGATGCTCTCTCTGTAGCATGCAATTCACATCCTTTCTCCTTTGACAAGCTGAGCCCATTTATTATTATTTATTATTCAGTGATGGGCTGGGATCTCTCTGCACTGCAGGACCTCGGGCCTTGTGGAGCTGCAGCCCCAGATCATCTTTGGGCCTCTCCTGGGTAGCTGACAAAGCTAGAAATAGCTCCCCAGTTCAAGAGCACCCTAAAATGTACTTGGTGGATGCAAGTCCCCAGGGAGCAGGCAAAGGAGCCTGGGCAAAGGCATCGGGTGTTGGGGAGAACCCTGTCCATATGCCTAGGGCTTTGATATGCAGATTGAAGCCATTGTGAGCTTCAGCCCCATCTGTACAAGGAGGGGACTTCCATGGCCAGATTGCTCGAACAGATCTATTTAACTCCCATGACTAAAGGGAATTCCAGCCTCCAGAAGGATCTGAGCATCCAGATGGATACCAGCACAGAAACATGCAGAAAATCTGTCACCCAGCACAGCTCCTATCCCAAGATCAAAGTGAAAAAAAGCACCCAAAGCTAACATTTTACACACATGCACCATGCTGGGGCAAGCTGACAGAAGATCGCTGTTAGTATCACATCTTGCACATCATGTGCAATGCAGTCCCCTGCAATATGAACTGGGAAACCCCTAAACCTGCTGTGAGGAAGCACTGCTTCTCTGTCCTTACTGCCCAGCTGCCAGTGTTATGACCCTGTAGGAGATTTGATCCTCCCAACTTAGAGAAGGGCAGTCCCAGACTTACACACAACTTTGAGTTTTATGCTTATGGGCAGCCAAGGACACAGAGGAAACAGAATTGTTTAGTTTGGAAAAAAACTTTAAGATCAAATCTAACCATTAACCTGACACTGCCAAGTCCACCACTAAACCATGCCCACAAGTGCCACATCTACATGCCTTTTAAATATCCCCAGGGCTGGTGATTCCAACACTTCCCTGGGCAGCCTGTTCCAAAGATTGACCACCCTTTTCATGAAGATTTTTTTCCTAGTATCCAGTATAAACCTCTGCTGGTACAATTCAAGGCCATTTCCTCTTGTCCCATCACTTGTTCCTTGGGAGAAGAGACCAACCCCACCTCACTACAACCTCCTTTCAGGTAGTTGTAGGGAGTGATAAGGTCCCCCCTGAGCCTTCTCTTCTCTAGGCTGAATACCCCCAGGTCCTTCAGCTGTTCCTCATCACAGCTGTGCTCTGGGCCCTTCACCAGCTCCGTTGCCCTTCTCTGAACACCACTGAGGACGAAGGTAGAAGGTGCTTTCAGCACATCAAGCACTGCCCCCCACATACATAGCAGCAGTAGAACATGTTAACATTCCTGGGATCAGCTGAGGGATGAGCATCCTACATCCCAAAAAATGCTAGGTCATCTCCCCTAGCCTATTCTTCCTGCTGTGCCTTCCAGTGAGGAGAGGATTCAGCCAGCACAGGAGGAGGGAGAAGGACCCCAGACAGACGGATCAAAGCTTTTGTTCCCTGCACATGTCACAAACCCATCACACAGACATCATAACACACCACAGAGGAGCCTGAGGTGCTGGGACATGCGTTCAAAAGCATCTCAACACAAGAACACCTCACCTTCAACTGCAATTGTGCTTGGATTTAGCACATGAAACCCAGTAATTAACTCACTGCTGCCCCATAACAACTGAAGAACAAGCTTCTGTACCAGTCTCATAGCCATGTTGTGTAACCAGAAAGGAGCATCCTATGCTGACGCTACCATTTAACACTCGCCTTTTTTCATAGAGCTTGTGGGAGCTAAGGGCACTGCTGTGGTGCTAATTTAGCAATAAAGTCATTGATGAAACACAGGAGAAAATAACTTGGGCACCGGGAGATCTAGCAGTGAATTACTGGAGTATTCCCAAATCAGAACAGTTTCCAAATCACTGATTTTGCAAGACAGAAAAACACAGGGGAGCTGTAGTAGATCAGGTTTAAATGTCCCCTTTGATGGGAAAATAAACCTTAGAGGCTTATTAATTTGCAAGAAGACTTCTCCAGCTAAAACCTGGCAGGAAGGAGAAGGGAGAGATTTCACACATTAACCTTGCATGAACCCTGCCAGAGGATTGATTTTCCAACCTGGAGACTCATTCCCCCAGCTGCTCCAGGCTGTGCATGAAAAAGGACACCCCTTGAAATGGGAGAACAAACCAGACTAGATGCCTGTCTAGGGACACGACTTCACAGTGTAACTGAGGAAGGAGGAAGAAGAGATGAGGCAGCTGCTGTCAGGCAGTGCTGAAGCCAGACTACAGTATCTTCCCCCAGACAGTTTAACAGCATCAGGAAGTTACACATTTCCCTCTGTAGTACTACTCAGATCTTCCTTTATCATCTTGCACCAGTATCCAGGTGAAAGCTGTTACTTGGGAATGTTGCACAGCCCACCCCTGGAAAACTAAAGCAAATCTCTGCACAGAGATAGAGAGAAAATAGCGCACATTAAGCCTCTCCTAGAGACATTGTTATAAGCCACAGGAAATCCTTGTTTGCTTAGAGGTGCTGGGACACAAAGCCATGCTCTGACCTGCACAGGACTGCTAGCATGAGACAAGTATTGTAGCACGGCAACCTGCACCTCTGTTCACAGTAAGCAGTCTGCAGCAGGACACATCAAATGCTGCTTTTTCCACTTTGTCACTAAGTTCTACTCTCCACTTCTCCTCCAAGCACATTCCCAGGGCGGGCAATCATAATGCCCTTTCAGTAAAATTAACTCGAAAAAAAAAAAAAAAAAAAAGGAAAAAAAATCTCACTTTCAGGCCATGGCACCAGGATCCTTTCCAGCTTCCCACAGACCAGCATTTCCAACCATTCTTCCCTCATCAAAGGCTAAGCAAAAAGAACCAGCAATAATTTATCCCCTGAAGGAGACTTGATTTTTTTTGTTTTCCTCAAAACCATCATTTGTGACATGGTACATCAGCAAAAATGAAGCACAGCAGAAAACAAAGTATCAGCAGGTTGCTGCTCTGAAGCTTCTGGGGAGAAATGAGAGGTAATGATACCTGTGGAAATCAGGTAATTTAGCAGGCTCTGGATTTCTGCTGTCTCGCCCAAGATCAGCTCCATCTCTTGAAGCTGGGAACACTGTGACAGCAGGTCGCAGTCCCTCCTGGGACAGGAACCCAGCAAACTTTGGAGCATTTGAAGAAGGCAGCCCTTTCTTGTGCCATCCACAACCTTTAAAAGAAGCCTGAGAGGTCCCAACTGTCCTGTGCATATATCCAGCCAGTCTGGAGGCAATGCAGTCCCAGAAACAACTTCTACCTGCAGTTAAATTATGCCCCCTGAAATGATCATGCAATCATAAAGGGAAAGAGGGACAGGCACTGCTGTGTTACAGACGGCACAACCGTGGGATTTGGAAGAACCATGCAAAGATGCTCAGAGCCCATGGGGCTCTGCCTGAGCACACAAAAGCTGCACACAAAGCACTCTGATTCATGCTGGATGCATGAACACACATACAAGCAGCCGACTGAAAAGCCTTCTCTGCATTGTTTCAAACAATCCCAGTACTACTCACACGTCAGCCAGAGCGCTGGACGCTTGGTACTTACAAGAGGGTTTGCTGTGCCCGTCTGCTGCCGAAGTCAGGATGGGTGTACGTGGCTCAGAGGAAAGGTGCATGGAGCTGTGTGGTCAGGTTCTCCTGCCAGCCAGGCCTGGAGGGGTGGGAAGAAGAGCCCCAGCCCCTCTTTGGGCCCCAGAGGCAGCAACACTTGTTCACGGGATGGAGCGCAAAAAGGCTGGCATTCCTACGGCAGTAAGGACAATGGGGAGGGATGAGGAGGCACTGCCATAATCAAATGCAGGCCAGCTGGCCCTCCCCCAGGAAGGGCAGGCACCTCCTTCAATTGCCAAAGGCTTTGTTTTCTAAGCCACAAAGAACAAAGTGGCCCAGCAGGAGAGCCAGAGGAGGAGGAGAGCAGAGGAGAACCCGCTGCTGGGGGCAGATCCACACGTGAGGACAGGTAACTCACTCCTGGAGAGATGTCAACACAGATGGAGAGGGGTTGGGCAAGATTGTGCTTGCTCCAAGTGGAGCTCAGACGCAGTAGCTCTTTGTGTGCAGCAGAAAGAAGCTGAGGACAGCTGGAAATCACTACTGAGAAACCAGAATTGGCAGAGGCTGATGCCCAGGAGTCCTTTGAGGGAAGAGACCTAAGGGTGGCAGACAGACAATGCCACTGAAGGAACGGCTCATGGAGCAGACCCCACAGAAATCCGAACAAGGAAATGCTATCATTTCTCAACCAGCTTCACTGCACTGCCAGTCCCTAACAGTGTGACTCTGAACATCTTTCCTTAGAAACCAAACACAAGGCAAGAGCCCATGCTGAAAAGAGGCTCCCAGGCCAGTGCAGAGCAATGTCCATACTTTTCCTGAGCACCAAAAGAGGCAGCATCTTGCACAACATACTGACAAGCAGGAAAAAGCCCCTGGAGCTGCCTCAGGCCCTCCTGTAATGATACAGGCAGTTCAGCGTGACGCTCTGGGCACCACACCACTGCAGGCTGCATGGGATGTGGGTGCTGAACCGGGTGATGGGACTCTGCCCTTTCCTGTTGGATCAGTGATTTCTCCCTGAGTGACTTGTGGCAGCAACTTTCTGTGCCTTCACTGCTGACCTTTTGCAGCACTGGTTGTCATCCCAGGGCTGGCAGAGGCTGTGCTGTGTGCTCCAGCTCATTAGACACATCACTGTGAGCTGGGTGGCTGCAGTCCTGACAGGGCACACAGCTCTCACATGGACCATGCCAAGCCTGTGTTCCAGACACTTTGCTGATGGTAAAGTCAAGAGCATGCAGAGACCTGTATTGTAAGAATCATAAAATCCTGGAATGGTTTGTGTTGGAAGGTACCTTAAAGCTCACCCAGTTCCAACCCCTGCCACAGGCGGGGACACCTTCCACTAGACCAGGTTGCTCCAAGCCCCATCCAACCTGGCCTTGAACACTGCCAGAGATGGGGCAGCCACAGCTTCTCTGGGCACCTTGTGCCAGGGCCTCACCTCATAGGGAAAATTCTTTTCCTAATAACTAATCTAAATCTACCTTCCCTCAGTTTAAAGCCATTTCCCCTTGTCCTGTCACTACATGACCTTGTAAAAAGTCCCTCTCTAGACTTCTTGTAGGCTCCTTTAAGTAATGGAAGGCACATTTTTTTGGGGGGTGGGAGGGGTGGGTTATAAGTGCACATGGGCAAACAAATATACAAATCACTAAGCTCCTAGCTAGATGGGGGCAGTTTTTAATTTGGAAAGGCTCATGGACTGTTTAAACTAAGAAGCAGCTTCCCTTCCACATAGCAACAACTTACTTCTTTAGCTCTTGTGCAGGCTCTGCTTAGCCAAGAAAGCACCTTCTCAAAAGCAGTGAGGGAAGAGCTGCAAACACAAAAAAAAATGAGCAAAGAAAGAGAAGCTGAGCTTACGACGAACACTAGTTTATCTTCTCATGATTCAAATGTGATGGTCTTTCTGCACCGCCCTGGAAAAGCAGGTAAATTTAAGATGGTGCCATAAATCTCTCACAGGTAAAAAATGAAATTATTTCATTTTTATTACTGCAGGCAATTTATAATGGAAACACTGGTCCTAAACTGAGATGTACAAGCCAGGAAGAGGATACCACAAGAGCTAAAACCCCTCACCAACGCAAAATGAGGACTAAGGTTTTTTTACAATAATTTAAAGAATTAAAGAAGACAATGATAGTCCTAAATATCCCCCAAACTTTTTTAAACAGTAACTGTGAAGATCTGGAGATCAGCAAAACAAATCTGAAAATGTAGTGGTTTGAGAAAGAAGAATAAGACTTCTCTGGTCTTTTTACTGCTTAATACAAGAGAGTTATAAACCACAGTGAAGTTCAATGTAGAAACGTGAAGCTGTCTCCCTCACTGTTGCTGTAAGGCTTGCACATTCATTCTCCTTCAGGTGAAGAAGGCATCAAATCTTGCATCTTCCATAGGGGTAAAGTGCAGTTTAACAGTTGTTTATCTTGACTACATAAAACTTCCCATTTCAGCTGGTCACGTCATTATTATCTGGTCATGTTGTACTAACTTTTCAGTCAGGCTCTGAGAGGAAGTATATAAACAGAAACACTAAACCAACCCCCTCCCAAACTATTTTCTTTTGTGAGATCCCCATAGCCAGCCTGTTCTGAAATACAACAATTATGGACTACTTTTAATGGTCTGGTTTTTACTGTTATTCAGCTGCACATACTTAAGAATCATGCTATGGACCTACACCCAAACCTTCCCAGACAGATATATTTACACTGCAAGTTTTTACCCAACTTAATTTAGCCAACACTATCTTAATTTACCTCAGTGAACCGAGAGGCTGAAGTCTTTACGGTCATAATTACTTTTTTCCAAGAGGATGACTTTATTGATTATCCAAGACAAAGTACTCTCTAAGTGACAGTGATCCAGGGTTTTCTTTGTCTTGATGTATACTTGTGGCTTAGTAATTGTGCATCACCCACACTGATTAATCTGAAGCACTAGACCTTGTGAGCACTGGCTCTCTAATATGCATAGGATCTTAAAACCCACTTGGAGGACTGTCTGGGTTTCTCTTCCTCCCTTTCCAGTATTTGTTAACTCTCAGCTACATCAGGTAAGAGTTCTGGCCTTCCAACCAAGCCACAATTCCTCTCCTCTAGAGATGTCTATATTCCTTGAACACACCTACGCACAGCTATATTACCCCCCTACATGATCACTATAGGGAATAACCGCTCTTGTGTTTTGCTGCTTAAGTCCTATATATATTCTTAATGCACAATACTGCAGAGTAACTCCCTCAGCTGACTCACATTCAACATTATCTCATAGAAAAAGCTGCGCTACAAGCCTTACATTCCTTATAAACAGAACTTAGTAGTGTGCTATGTGATCACATAAAGAGGATTAATGCATAGGTACAGCACATGTACTTGTTATGTCAGCCAGTTCACCCACTGCTACATCCTACATCAGTTTTAATAAACACAAAGGCACATCTATAGCTAACACAAACCTGCAGCTATACTGAAACCAATATTACACATTTTCCAACTGAAGACAGGCATTAAATGATTAAGGTATATGGTAGTATTACTATAGGCTCAAATAATAATCTGTGTATCTGTGTCCATCAGCCTTTGAAACTGGAACCTTTTCTAAGAAGTTGCAAATTCTTTCAGTAGTTTCAACTGAATACCATGTGCCATGCCCTTTTCTTCTCCCCTCCATGCAGCACTACTGAATAGAAGAGGTCAGCATGCTACTAATCCTACATTGCAGGTTGTGTGTAAGATTCGGAGAGTCTAAGACCAAAGGCAAATTAGAAAAGACATAATGATCTTTTTCCCAGTATGTGTCACTATATAAGGTCATTTTGTGACTTTTTCCCTTTACTTTCTTCTTTTATATTCTATATTTTGTAAGAAAAACTGGATTAATTAGTTGAATTTAAGCAAAGTCTTAACTTCTCCTTAAACATTATACCAAATCCACAACTTTCTAAACAGTTTGCCAGTCATGTACCTTAAAATCAAGGTTCAGAATGCACAAAATTCTGCTGCCACCTCCTCATCCAGAAAACACAAACTAAAGTACCAGAAAGGAAAATACACAGAGACCATTGGCAAAGGACCTTGAGCTACCCTGTAAGTAACTTTCCCCTCATGGTGCATTCTGGATGGGCAAAAATTAAACAGTAATGCTGTTGGCTGAGTATACAAAAGCAGAAAACTTAAAAATAAAGAATTACATTAGGATCACTCTGTTCATACACCATTCAAAATTATTTCACTACACAATACAGTGACTCTTCCAGCCTCAACATCACAGATCAAGTACATACAACATCTTGTAAATGATCCCAGTGCACCTTTAGCCTAAGCTGAGGTCTCAATTTTCACATCTATCTCAAGTGTCTAACACATGCAGTTGTTCTCTCTTGTACCACCAAGCATGTGGTTTTTAGATCTGGCAGCACTGCATCAATGCAAGTGATATACTGCTCCCTATACTTCTCTGGTTAGGGTAAAAATACCTCTGTTCTCTTACCAATCTCTATTTTGCATGCAAGGGTTTCTGCATTTGCATCACACGGCTCCAGAATAATCCATAGGAAACAGAAGATCAGCAAATTCTTTAAAAAGCTGTATTTTGTGGTTTGACCTCAGTGACATTCTCTTAAAGTAAGGAAGCCAATCAAAATCTGAGTTTAGTTTTACTAAGGCTCTGCACTCAAAAGTACTGGGACTATCTGCTGGCTTATACTGACCCAACTAATCCCAATGTTTCTAATTGTGTGGCTCAACAGAAGAAAACTGGGATTACTACTTCAGATGAAAACAAAACATTTTTTAAAATATAAAAAAGGTTCAATAGATCCTTCCAAAATTTAAAGCACTTACAGAATAAAAATTATGCTTTGAAAATGCGTAACTTCTGTTCTTAAGAGTTAACAGGGAAAAAATATAGCAACTAACTGTCATTGCAAGGCTAAGGAAACTATTGCAACAGAGAAAACACATCCAGCTCAACTTCCTCTACAGCTCGTTTGTGTAAAATGTTCTCTGACTTGCATTTCCTCACTGGCAGGGGAAGCAGAACCTCACCTTGCAGTCAAACAATGACAACTGCCTGAAGTATAAAGGAAAGGAATGAAAATATATTTAAGTCTTAAAACATGCTTTGCAAGTGAGACTTCATGGCAGATCATAGAAGAGCTTCCACTGTAACTTGGCTTTTATCTATTGTTAATGAAGACTCAGGGAGGTGGAAAAAGAAAGAAATTACAGAACCTCTGAAGGTTTTGCTTTTATAAACATTTACGTTGAAAAGTTTTCTATTGAAACTCCATCATAAAATTATGGACAGTTATAAGTGTATGAAATCTTCAGACTATCCCTTAATAGCATGAGTAACTAGAAAAATGGATGACTGACTGAAATCATCTTCCCATCCTATTTCTTTGTCAGATTCTGGACAGGCTTTCCAGTGGAACAAGGAAAATTTAGATGAATTGCACTAATGACCTTTGTACTCTCTAGTTCTATGGGTGAATGACCAACAGAATAGACAATGACAGATTTGTGTTTTCAACTTGAGAAACGGACCCACACACTCAGGTGAGGATGAGTAAGGTTTTGCATAGGCACAGAAATCCACCTGCAGGTTCACTCGTGAGTCTTTCTTGGGCTCATGAAGCCACTCTGAAATTTGGTGTGTCACTCACGGCACAAGCCTGCAACAGGAATTGTCAGGAGCTGAGGCTCACACCTTTTAACGTGACAAGAAATCAGCGCTAAGTCCTCAAACACTGCATTCCATTTGCTGATGCTTGCAAAGCTCCTGCTGGCACAATCTTCTTCTGAAAAGTCATTTCACTTGTCACTGGTAGGAAACAGGAAGAGGCAGGAATGTCACCAAGCCTACACAAGGTCCTGGAAAAAAGGACTTGCCTCATTTCCTTTTATTGCCAGAGAAGATCCAAACCTTTCAGACACATATTACCACTAACAGCCTTTATTGCTGGTGTTGCTGCTCGCTTCAGAGAGACAGAGCATACTCTAAACTACTCACATGGGATGACGTGACTGAAAGGAAATACTGAAGAGAGTTTAAAACTCAAATTGTTGTTCTGAGTTTTGGAAAATTAATATTAAATACTTCATAAAAAAATGATCTATGTATGAACAGGCACAGACCTCAAAGATAACTGGTGAAAAGAATTAATACATACTTAGCAACTACATTGGAAAACCTGGCAGGGGGGGTGAAGGGGAGAAACCTACCTACTTTACCCTCCCTGAAACTCTTAACTAGAAATACCAACAGCTTTAACAAGTACCAATTCCTGTATTTGTGATGTTGCTATAATGTAGAGCTGCCCGCAACTAATGTACAACACAGGCTTATTTTTAAATATCTTTTAAATTATTAACTTTCCAGGAGTTGGAATACCAGGGACAGAACTCCATGGGTCATGTTTTATTCTGCCCTCTACTCTAACCAAATAAGTGCAGCTATTTACAAATCATAATTTTTAATCAGATTTTTAAAACATGATAAGAGAATGGTGATGAAAAATCTTGTGAATCAGTAATTTCATCTTCCAATCACATCACTGTTTTATGAAAAGGCAACACCAGTGTCCCCTCAAAAGGCAATAAACTATAAATGCAAAGGAAGAACTATCCCAGGCTCCAAAATGTTTATGATGGCTTATTCCTTTGATCAGTTTAAGTAAAGGACCATGCGTAATCACCAAGACAAATGCATACAAGTTCCAGCATTCCCCACTCACTTTTCTGCAGGAAGTAACAGTGCGTTAAGATAGAGGATGCAAACACAGCACACTATTTCATACCAGCCCATTTCACCCACCAAATTAAATCTCTCCCACAAGACAAACAAGGACTACTCAAACACTTGTTGCATGCAGAAGCAGGAACCAGGAAGAAAGGTATGCACAAGAGAACAAGACTGAATTAAGAATCAGAATCAAGAAGATTCTACAATCAAGAACACCCTTACCTGAACTGAAGGTGCTGACTCTTGAAATTGCTTACTGGTAGTTCCTTGGGAAGACACTAAAGCAAAACTGTCAGTCTTGTGTAATGCTGGACCATCAATCCTGGCAGATGCATCTGTCCTATGTGACTGCCATGTCTCTTTTCTGTGATGAGATTCACCAGCCTGCTCATCTCCAAAGGCAGCCCAAGAACAGCTGTCTTTTTGTTCATCTTCAAAAGCATTCCAGTCTGTAGCCTGGTTACAACCTGCTGAACTAAAGTCCGCAAAGTCATCACAGTCCTGAAAAGCAACACTCTCATCTTGAGGTTTTGGCACTGAATCAAAGTCTCCAAATTCACTGTCATCACCATTTTCTACCTCAGTAGTATGCTGGAAGTCTAAGCCAGAAGTTTTACTGGTAGTATCACATTCTAAAGTGTCAGCAGTCTGATTTAGTTCAGCATGATCCAACCTTGCTGGCTGCTGAGAAACAGTACTTGTGTCCCTGAATTCACCAAATTCATCATTAGTTTCACTAATATGTGCAGGCTGTTTGGAAGGTCCTTCTAGATCTAGAGCATTTACTGATTCTTGGGCATTACTGAAGGTGGGAGATGCACTGTTGACTGAGCCAAAATCACCAAAATCATCATCATCATGGGTGTCACCGCAAGCTACTACTTCAGTACTACTTCCACCATTCTTAAGATCCTCAGAATCACCCGATTTTTCTCCTGTAAGATCACAGCTTAGACTTTGGATCTGATCAACCTTAATGCACTCTGTTCCTGAAGAGTCATCAGGCCTAGTAAGATCTTTGCCATTCTCTGTACCATGTTGTCTTCTTCCACCATGTTCTCCATTTTCAGTAGTGCATATTGAACTTCCAGTTACTAGAGATTTAGTAGAAACTGCAAATTCATTATCTTCCAGTGCTGAGGGACCTCGTTCACAACTGATTTCTGAAATGCAAACGTCTTCAATATGAGTTACTCTGTTTATTCTGTTGTTCTCCTGAATGCTCAGAGAGTCTCTTTCATGAAGAACGCTGCATACTGTAGTTCCTGTTCCCTCTAAATGGACTGGCTTTTTGCTTGAGAATGAAGCAAAATCTGCAAAGTCTTCACCTGAGCTAGGCATTGAGTTCAAATTTTGCTCAGTACTATGGGTGCTAACAGTTTTCAGTCCCTTTGAGCCACCAATACTGTCTAGATCTTCTGTTCCCTGAGGATTTGCAGGGTCTGATGCCGCAAATCCATTTGTTAGAATCTCTAGACATGGAATTTTCTCACCATTACAAGCATCTATTTGCTCATCATGACTCTCAACTGCTATACCAGAAGAAAAACCCTCTGATTTCCCAGTGCTGTCTCTCTGTTCCCCTCTTTTACTTACATCGTCTAAAGCAGTACCTGAAGTTCTAAACTTGGATTTTTCTTTGCTGGTATTAGTAGCTGGCATATCAGAAAGTTCCTTGGTGAGAGTGGGAAGCTCTGTAACACAGTCTTTAACATTTTTAACAGATGTGAAAGTTGCAATGCTAGCTACATTGTCAGAAGAATCATGAAGTGGGATGAAATGATTTGTGGGTATAAACTCTTCCTTTGGATGACCGTAGTCTGGTGTATCAAAATCAGGAAAAGCTACTCCAGTAGTGCTTACACCAGAAAATCCTCCAAATTCATCTTCATCATCATCATCAGCTCCATTGTCTAGTGGTGGAGGGGATGAGGAGTACATTCGAATAATATCTGGTTCCATTGTTTAGTTCCACTTCAAGTTAATATATTTCTATAACAGTGAGAAAAAGAAGTATATTAGAATTTGGATAGCTTTTACCATTCATCTTTTTAACTCTACTGCTTCATGTTTTGTTTTACAAGTGTGCATAAGTCAATGTCCATATTAGATATGAGAAAGGCACATTCCCCAAACCCATTTTCTAACCAATTGTTTTGTTTTACAAGTCACAGAGAATCTACTGGGGACAGTTCACATCTTTTGCAAACTACTACATGATCATATCCTCAGCAGACAGTGCCAAAATGCCAGAACACAAACCACATTTGCCTTGAGCCAGACAAGGCAACTTGTTAAAACTCAGTTTTAACCCACCAGTCCTCTACCTCCCATCACAAGCAATTCATAAAACACCCAACGACCCTGGTCCATCTTCTGCCATGCTCATCTGTGTGCTCAGCTTACTATGTGACAGAAACTACGACACTCGACAGACTATGTCACAACATTCGTGTACACAAGGCATCTTCAGTAGCACCAAAGACTTTGAAGGATATTTCCGTGAGCTTTGAGACTGCGAATGAGTGAAGAGAGGAACTGCTGTTATAATCATTAGCTATGATAGGCTGCTCTACTGCTTAGGTTTCTTTCTACCAATTCACGGTGTCCCTGTTCTTTGGATTTAATAACTGCAAGCCAACGCGCTGTCTCCACAGCTGCGGCCGCCAGCCTGCTTTTGTCTTATAAACCGCCAGTTGGGAACAAGCACCAGCAAAGCCTAGAGCAAAACAAACTTCATCAAAGCTTCTTCTCAAAAGCAGAAAGGAGCAAGATTATCCATAAAATATTTAAACACAAATCACTAAATCACAGGAAGGAAGAAACAGGACTTATTCCCATGGCCTAGATAGAAGTAGATTAAAGACTCCATCTTAACACTGCAAACCATTACAGTAACAAGCAAGGTACGGATAGAAAGCCTCCTTCCTAAGGAGTGATCTTGATGGTTTTTTTCAATACTATGTGTAATTAATGAAACAACAACTAGATCATAGAATCATAGAATAGTTAGGGTTGGAAAGGACCTTAAGATCATCCAGTTCCAACCCCCCTGCCATAAGCAGG
>JBCJKH010028107.1:0-15458 GCA_039877255.1 Loriculus beryllinus | reverse complement strand
CGAGGATGATCAGGGGACTGGAGCATCTCCCGTATGAAGACAGGCTGAGAAAGTTGGGGCTGTTCAGCCTGGAGAAGGGGAGGCTGCGTGGAGACCTCATAGCAGCCTTCCAATATCTGAAGGGGGCCTCTAGGGATGCTGGGGAGGGACTCTTCATTAGGGACTGTAGTGACAGGACAAGGGATAATGGGTTCAAACTTATCCAATCTAAACTTCCCCTGTTTATAAGGAAGAAGTTCTTTACTGTTAGGGTGGTGAGGCACTGGAATGGGTTGGCCAAGGAAGTTGTGAATGCTCCATCCTTGGCAGTGTTCAAGGCCAGGTTGGACAGAGCCTTGGGTGACACGGCTTAGTATAGGGTGTCCCTGCCTATGGCAGGGGGGTTGGAACTTGATTATCTTAAGGTCCTTTCCAACCCTAACTATTCTGTGCTTCTATGATTCTAAGATGAGCTGCAATATTCTCTTGTAATTGCACAAGTTCATTTTGTATCTGTATGTCAATGCAGTCACTGAAATTCAGGTGACAGGTTCAGGTGCTTTAGGTAAGTTTTCCTCATGATCCAGTGTTGTGTGTCTGCCAGTGAGGCATAAAATAAAAGTTATTTAAGATTTTTTTTCTCAAAGATCATGCCCTTTTCTCTTCACAGTGAATGGCAAAATGTCCATTATGTGTAGGTGGAAGTCATATTCAGTTCCAGGTTTTAAAATGGAAATGGCTGAGGTTTTCCTGATTTAGTGACAATTTCTGTCTCAAAAGCAAGTGCCGTGCAAGGAAACTGGTTCCTCTTGCACATATTTGTCAAAATCCTTCTCATTGTCTTTCAGACTTTTATCCGATGCCTGTTTTCAGTACCACTTGTGCCAATTTTATCCTCAGTCATGTTTTTCTGCAATGGGTTTGCTTTCTTGATCTATGTTCATTGAGATGCAAAGCATCTGGGATTGTAGGCATATAACAAGGGTAGGTCTCAGAAAAACAGGGTTGATTTCTAGAAAGCACTTACATGAGAAATATGTGAGATTGCCGTATATGGTCTTAAACTACCTCACAGGGTTGTTGTCATAGGTAAATGATAAACAACACAGAATCTAGAGAGAAAATACCATTCTCCAAATAGTACAATGTTTCTGTGTGCTAACAGAAGTACTGTCTCAGTGGCTCTGGAGTACTGCATGCAATGGCCTTTGGCTGCACCAACAGTCAGGATGAGATCCTCAGACAGAGGGGTCTCTTGGTCTCTGTGTGGTCCCCTGCAGTTGTCTCACAAGCAGAAAGAAGCAAGAGTGAACTGCTGACTTTTGAGCCAAGAACAGGCAGAATGTTGGAAGGAACAGGCTGAAGGGAGCATGGAGAACTGGTCAGGGAGGGAAACAGCAGGAAGACAAAGGCAAGCACAAAGGCAGTGGGGTAGATGGAGAGATGAGCGGTCCATCCTTTACCCTTTCAATATTCAGGATCAGTCAGCGATCTCTTGAGAACAGCTGAACCAACTCACTGCTGTGAGGAGAGTTAGGAAAGATGAGATTAGTTAGATCCGGGTGCCTGAGCAATCTGTTTGAATTCAGTAGGCTCTGAGTAGGAGCCCTCTTTCTAAATCATGGTTAGCTGGGTTTCGGTGCTGGGAAAAGGGTGCTGTCTCTGAGCCACCTTCCTGGTTCTAGTAAGCAAATACAACCCCAGCAGGCTTACCGGTGTCACTGATGTGCTCTGAAGGAGCACTTGCTGGGAAACACTTCTCCTCACTGTTCCCTGCATCTCCACACCAACTGTGCAACCAAAGTGCTGCCGATGTCATTTCAAGGGAGCAGTGAGCTGCAGCCACCCCATCTCTAACCCAAGCCTATCAGTTTTTAGTGTCTCGTCCTTGTTGCAAGGAGCCTTGATTCCCACTATAGCTGAGAGAGCTATTTTTGGAGCACCAGTTTGGACTCTGTACTCTCATCTGACCTGAGAGGGATCTGAGATAAATCTAGATGTTGAGTTCTCATACCCCCATTCTTGCATGTATGCAGTGAGTTGGAAACATGGCTTCAAATAGCACCAAAAGCACCAAGACCTGTCTTCCCAACACAAACTGATTGCCAGATGTTTCAAAGGAGCATCTTTGTCTCGATTTCCCTGCATGTATGGAATTGTTTATATTGTGGTCTTTTCTGTCTGCTCGGTCAGATGTAAGTCAGTAGTTTAGTGAATTTAAATGAGGGACTGGTGCTGACTTACTGTCGGTTTGCACTGGAATGGCATTAGGCCAATTGCCCAGTTGTGGAATGTTATGTGAGCAGAGCAGATAGAATTATTCTCAAATTTGGCCACAATCCATATTTTATCCATATTTATCCATATTTTACTGCAAAGGCAAAGGCAGGATTGGAATTTTTCCAAGACAAGAAATCCCCTGGGCAGAGAGCATATCCTCAGTAACTCACTGTCTACACCATACTGGGTGGAGTTTCAAAGAAATTCTCATCTATGCAGGAGACAAGATGCATGACCTTGCTAGTGATGCAGCTATTACCCAAAATCAGACCTCTGTCTCCCTGACACCATGTCTCACTTGGGAAATGTTGCAGCTTATGAGCTCATTCACAACTCACTGAGCCGCAACACATTGTTGATACACAACCTGTTGACGATATCCTTGATTTTTTTTTTTTGAGGAGCAAAGACTCCTGTGTATGGCATCATGTGGAGTAGGAGGGAGTTTTGGGAGCACTGCAGACATCTCTCACCAGTCAGGTGCTTGTTCTTACTGAAAGAAATGGTGGCATGTGAACTAGCTTCCATTCAGAAGTAACATAAGCATTTTAGCACATTAATACTCCGCCTCCTCCCCGCCCCAGGTCTTTGTACCTTCTGGGATCATGTTTCCTGAATTGTGCTGATGGAACTTGATTTCTACCAGATGGCCCTTTGCAGAGTTACTTCAGGGATGAGGAAGATACAGACTGAACCTGCTGAGGTGGCTGTTGCATGCTGACCTATTCTTCTCTTGCTACCAGCCAGTCAGGGATGGTTGGTGCATCCACTTGGTGACTGCTGAGCTATAAGTCTTCTCATCTTTTTTCTTCAGATGCAGTTTGACAGCAGGTTACACTGTGAAGATTTTTCCACTCTAGTTCTACACCACCAAGACATGCTTAAATTATCCTACAGGCTCTACCTTCAGAGAAGCCCGTGTTACTTACACATCCCTGGTTTTGGCTGACAATTTCTATGCTGTTACTAGCTAGGCCACTTCTCTGGAGAGTCCCCCTTTCCCATCTGACAGAGATGCAGGCAGACAGAGCTTCAGTTCCGTGCTACCTAAAAAACCCAATGTGATAACTCCCTACAAAGCCTGACAAGGAGTCACTGCCTGCTCTGGTTTGCCTTAGGGCTGGTTTGCTTTATAGAGCCGGACCAGTTTCTTCTGAGTCAGATTCTGTTATATGCAAGCTACTGTGGTGCCTTTAATTCAGTTTAAGAGTGGATGAGATGGGTTCCTTCCCCCTTCACAGTTATTACGTTGTTATTACTGTTTGTTAATGTGTACCCTGGTAGCAGCAAACAGCTACAAGCATGCCCCAGGGCCTGGTGCAGTAAGTGTCCGTGGTGTGTTTTTCTCTCTTGATTGTGCAGGAGTCATCACTGCATTATAAACTTATCTCTATAGTTTCTCAAGATTCATTCTTGCCTGTGGGAAAGCTTCATGTGTGAAAAGTGTTAGGCCTGGCTTTCTGTGGGAGAGGCTGGGCCGTTACACCCCTGAGCTGAAAGATGACTGCTTCTTTTTCTGCACTGGTACTGATACAAGGTGGCAGGCAGCAATAGATAAGAGCTGTGTTGGACCCCAGTTTAAAGCTGGCTCTAGGTAAGGCTCTGCAGCAGTCTGTAAGTTTCCCTTGGAAGGCAAAACTTCATTAGAGAAAACATGATGGTGAATAAGTGAGTCTCATGAGCAACAGGAAATAATCTCTGCAGTTGTGGCAGATAGTTCTAGTTTGTGGGAAATACACAGCATTTGTGTGAGCTTTCAAGTACTGGTTTTATTCCCATGATTCTTTTTGGCTAATGTAACACTTTGACATTGAATTAAACCATTTCACCTCCCAGGAAGCAAACATCATCACCACAGGACCTTCTCTGGTGCTGTTTGCATTTCCAATTGCACTGGTATTGCTCAGCTATGAAAAATCAAAATCACTGTTTTAACAAGGCATTGGTTGTTAGAAAAGAGCGTTTTTCCAAGGGATCGTAGGTGGTAAATTGCTCTATTGGTAGAATGCAACAAGTTGCAGTGATACCTATCTTGACACATGGATAGGCTTTGGACTTACTGGCATTAAAAAAATTTGAAAGTCAGGAATAAATCTATGTGTGACTGCCCATATGTATTTATGCTTTTCTTGCAAAGGACAAAAAGAAAAGAAAGGGATGCCTGCTTTTTTCAGCAATTAATATTGTTTGTGTGCATTATGATTATTTTCTGAGGCTTTTGTGTATGGTCCTTTACTGTTAATGGGCTGGTCCTGTGTAAAATTCCTTTGAAGGATACTCCTGAAGAGCCAGCTGCAATCAAAACCCAGAAGACTGTCACAGTCCTTTGATAGCTCCTTCTTTGACTTATGTTATCTTTGAATTACATCCTTAGTGCTGTCACTCTGTCAGAGTTAGGATCACCCTTGCTTAGGTATTTGCTCATGAAAGGTTTAGTATAGCGCTAACCTAGTTAGGAGTCTGAGGGTTTTCTTCTCACTTCCTTGGGGTGTATTAAAATGGATTATCTTGATAATATTATCTTGGCAATAAAAAAATGCCTGTAAACACAAAGTTTTGTGTCTCTGAAGTCTTTGGGTTAAACAAAATAGGTGAATATCATTGTCTCTCTGCTTCTGCAGTCCATCAGTATCTTTATGTAGTATCTTTACGCAGTCTTCAGCTGGACAAAGCCGACAAGTAAGAATTTGAAGTGAGTAAGAACACATCAGGACTCCTGAGTTTAGCTGAGACTGCATATAAAAATAATGTTGTCTTAGAAAATGAAAAGCCTGTGTCCTGCATCTGCTGAGCAAGGGGTTTCATGCCCATGTTTTTTTCCTGTGTGCTGGCAGATTCACAGAATGGGATGCATTCTGACTGCTGCTAAATAAGCAGCTGGAGGGCTGTTGTCTCTGTGCAGGGCCACGGGCTCGTTCCCTTTCTGTTTTCAGGCGCTCTGCCCGTTCTCCCTCCTTTGTAAAGGCCTTGTGGGAGGATGAGCACACATACATCATAGCGTTGGTGCTAGCTGAGGCTGAGCTCAACAAATTGCTTCTGTCCCATTCACCCAGAGGTGGTCACTTAATAATGAATACCTTCTATTTATACCTTTTGGTAAAGTGCTCTGAATCACTGTTGGGCTGACTGGGACTTTGTGCGGCCAGCGATCATTCACCTCTCCCTGGCATTCAGCCATTTTAGTGTGATAAAATGTAAGCTATGCACAAAACTGGCAATCCAAACCAGCTCAGGTTAGATTTGTTTGCTGCTGTAACCTCCTAGACATCGATAGAATACCAGTATTGTTTTCTCTGCATTCACGAGCAGGAGACAGCCATGGAATGAAGGCGGAATACTGAAACATTTAGCATTCCCATGCCTTTTGCAAAGAAACTCACCAGCCAAGAGCTATTTGGTAGCTGGGGTTCTAAGCAGTCTCTGTGTTTTGCTTTATCTGCTGGAGCTGAACAGTTCAAAAAAGGAGTAAAAAAATTATCCTGTTTAGTCTAAGCAAAACAATAAATCTGGTTTCTTGAAATATGGTTCTGCTTTATCTGGTTTTACGTTGGTTTGGAAGGGGAGGCACGCAGTGTTTTTCTGTTGCCTTCCTGTTTCTGGCAATGCAGGACCTGCTCTAAAGCCACTGAAAGTTCCTCTAACCAATAATTGTTTGTATCTGGCTAATAAGAAACTCTGTTTCAGCAATATGCAAAGTAATGAGAAATAAATGAAGGTCACATGTTTAAAGAGCCCTTTCCAAATCATTTAGTGTTTCTAGTTGATAGAGTGTGTTGTGTTTCTTACTTCTAAGTGTAGAAGATGCTTGCATCACCCGTAGGATGCTAAGTGCCTTGGCTCCTTCCAGGGCTGTTTATTCAGATCTCTTTCCAAGTCTGGCAAGACAGGTGAACCCCCTGTGGAAGAAGAACTGCAAGTGTTCTTTGTTGTGTGAGTAATGCATAACCCTCTGCCTTCAGCCCTGAAAGCCTTTGCTGTTCTTCACTTTCTTAGGATGGTGGTTTCCCTCGTGTTAGCAGGTGCTTAAAGAAGCAACTGGAGTCTGCTGTCTGTGGCCTGTTGTTTCCAGCTTGCTTTTCTTTTCTTAAACTTCAAACACAGGAGAAGTGTGTGATAGGGAGAGCAGGCATTTGGGTGCTTGGTAGGAGGAGAGTGTCCTCAAGGTCCCTTTATAAACATAGGAGCTAGAGCCTCTGGAAGACCATTCAGGGCATTAAATCTGTCTCTGCTTCAATCATCCTCTGGAACAGCGTCTCTCTTTCCACTGCCTATATAGGGAACCCACAGAGACCAGCCTGAATTACCGCAGCTGAAATTAGATGCTGCAGAAGGTGTCATGAATATACCCCTGCAATTTCAGCTCCTACTCACCCACTTATAGGCTTCCAGTTTTTCCATTAATGGAGCCACTCAGCTCACCTAAGCAAAAAAAGCCGACTTTGTGGAAGACACTGTATTAAGCATCAGTCTTTATTGCACCAAATAGCTGTTTGGAATCCTCACCCTGGGAAGCTGTTGACACATGTTTGAGTCACTCTACCACCTTCTCCCAGTAAATGCATGTGTAATTGTATTTGTGTATACTAGTTACGTGTTGCTGAGGAAGTTCTGGCATGCTGATATATGCCTGCATGCCAGCCACAGCCTGTGGCATCATGGCCGTATATGGAAGTTCACCTGTGAAGGTATTCAGCATTTCCCTTTGGATCTAAAGGAATCTAAATTTGAGGTCTAAACCAAGCAGCTTAGAAGAGGGTAAGTGGAGCTGCTATGTGCCTGGGACTGGGGCAGTCCCTGGTAATGGAAATCGTGGCCTCCCATTTGAAGCCTGGCTCCTATAACCCTGAATGCTATAAAGGATGTTTCTTCCTGCCATGCCTTCTCTAGAACAAGATGTTCTCTGTTTAGTGATATGTTCTGAGAGGCCAAGTCTGGCAAGTCCTGTCCAGCACTGGAGGTAGCACTGGATGGCTTGAACATAAAGTAAGCCACACAAATTGTCTGGAGGCTGGCCAGAGGCAGGTGGGAACAGGCTGAGGAGGCAGAGGTCCATTTGGTCTGGAGCTGTGGCTATGTAGATTCACTGTCTAAAATCCTTTGCGGGGAGAGAATGACATGGAGGGAGTCATTGGCTGCAGTTACGTAGGGGGGCTCTTTAAGGCAGGTGTAGGGAAGGTTGAAAGGACACATTTCAGCATAATTAGAGGCTTTTCTGAAATAACAATAAAGCTTGATATGCAAAGTGTGAATTTCATGTTGCATTACACCCCCTGGAGTAGGCGCTTATCTTACATTTGCATCAGGATGTTAGGCAATATACCACCACCTGCAATTTACTTTGACTATGGTGACTGTTAATTCTTATAGTGTCGATTGAAGCCATGTTTTAGCAAAGTTTCCTGGCTATTATTTGGTCATTAGGTTGAAAAGGTCTATGTACCTTGAAAAAGGTGGTAATAAACATGATGAAAGAGTGCAGAAAGCTAAATGATACTGAGAAGGTAGTTTAGGGTCTTTTCTTTATTCATCCACCTATTAAAGAATAACAGGGCACATAAGGACGCTGAAGAAGAGTGGTACGCTGAAGGCAGACAGGAATTTTCTTTGCTAGAAACGTGACAGGATCCTGAAAGATCAGGCATTTAATAGGCCCCAATTATGATCACTGCAACATCAGTGATAAATACATAAAATTCAAGACCATTCAACAGGTTTCAGACCAACTTTAAGAGAATTGAAAGAAAAATCTGTCTGTTGCCACCTATGCTGTAGCTGTCTGCCACAACATCTTCTGTACTGTCCTCCAAAACACATTCCAGTTAGCACAGCCAAAGACTCTGGACTGTTTGGACTGCCAGTTTTATCAAGTGAAATAGTCACTGTGCTCCTGTGATGATCTGTGATCATCAGTTTATACTGAACACAGCAACAGTCTGCAGGAAGACACCTGGCATTCCTAACACCTACCTGACTGATTGCTGAATGCTTCAAGTGTACATCAGTTATTTCTTCAAGTGGACCTGTATTGTGGTCTACATAGAGACACTTGGCTTGGCTTTTAGTGAAAAGGTTCAGACCTTGAGCAGTCTGTACAACTCCTGCCTAAACCAGCCCAATGATGGGACTGTTAACCTGGCTGGTATTATCCCAGGGAGTTTGAAGCAGCTGCTTCTGCTTTATGAGACATATAAATGCTTTATAAGACATAGAAGTTCCCAACAGATGCTGCTATACATCTGCACAGGCAGCTCCTGCTTGCCTCCCAACTGAGTTTGCTTACAGGCAGCTTGGCCTTACCAGCTGTGTGCTCACATCTGTACAGTTCTGTGCCCAGTAATAAACATGCCACTTCTGCAGTCTTGATGAGATTTAGTGAGCCAGGAACCTCTGCACCACACAGGCACTCAAGACACTGCTTGCTGGCAGCTGAGACCCAGGCCTGAGCCCTGGAAGGATGTCTGTGGATGGCCATCAGCTCTCTTTACTGGCATAGAGAACTAATTTCATGTGTTATGGTACCAATCAAGGCAGGAGAGAGGTGGACACTCTGACTTGAAAATATCCCATCTCCTTATCCTATAAAGTGAAATTCACTGGCCAATGTGAGGCAGACACAGCTCTCAGAGGACATTCTTAGAGGTAAAAATGCTGTGCTGGTCAGTTGTTGAACTTCTAAGCTGTTCATTCCTGCCCTTTCCTCATACCCCAAGTAAAATACTTGCTGGCACTGACCGGGAATTCATCTGTTGGCATGTTAATATGCATGTGTACAACCATCCAGTTGCTACAATTACTCTCTGGGAATCTTGTTTTTAATCTCTACTGCTCTCCAACACTAGCATGGGATAAGGTATCATGTTCCCTAGTTGCCAGTGACACACAGGATGCAGGTAATCAATACAGCTGGTAATACATAAAGGCAACAACAATCATAATTACAACTGATTTCCCTTTCACTGAAAAACATCATCTTCTCGCCTGCGTAATCTCAGCCTCAGCTGTACAATGCATTAAAACAATCATGTGCTTCCCCTTGCCAAGTAGAATCCTGTTACTTTGCTTGAGAACATCTTTTGAATAGCTCAAAGGTTAGGTTTATTATAGGAACCTTAAACGAGTTCATACTTCAGCTCAGTTGCTATCAGTCAGTGCACTTCCACCCAGATCAAGAGAGATCTGTCGGTTTGCATCACTCAGGTTGTGATTGCTGTATTTTGTGTAGGGAGATGTGTGTGTGCATCATCTTTTGAATTCAAGGTGCAGCAAACAACTCCCTGCTCAGAAACCTGATCTTCCATGTTCCAGCTTCTCTTCTGCATTATTTAAGTCACAACTGAAAGCACTCTGAGTCAGTAAAGGCTGCAAAAAATGGATGGGCTGCCATTCAATTTTCACTATTAACCCCCCCCATATTTTAAAGGATTTTGTATTACAAATACCCCCCAGATCCCAGAGGAGCTACTCACTGTATGACATTACTCGACCTTACTGTTGTATATTCTGGCCCAGAATAACGTCTCCCTGGTGAGCACAGGAGGGGGCTTGGGAGTCTGAACTTCAGTATTGTAGCCAGAAATCACAGTGATGTGAGTTTTAAGTGCATGCAAATCGGTATATTCCAAATTACAGCAGTGATTGCTGAGAAACTGTTGTTGTATCTCTGTTCTTCCCTCTCCCTGCCCACAGAACAGCAGCAGTAATACTAGAAATGGCAGGGGGCAGTCATGAATTAACATGAATTGTAAAGTTTGTCAGTGTTTAAAGTTCTTCAGTGGGTGGTGCTAAATAAAGTACACCTTGATCAGTGTCTGTAGAGGACACATGCAGGTCTGAAGCCACTCCTCTGGCTGTGAGGTTTCCAGCAGTGGTTCTTTCTCATGGAGAGGACCAGCCATCCCTGGAAATGGAGTGGAAATGGAAGGGAATGGAGGTGGATGCTGTGTTCTGCACCCACACAGTAATCCAGAGCTTTACCCCTCAGAGTCTGTTTCGTAGCCAGTGTAGCTCATTATATTCCAAAATTGGGTGTAAAAGAAACCCCACTATCACTGTTGTGGCCTTTGTACTTTTAAAATATTTTATTTTCCTCTGGAGATAGTAGTGAATCTGTTGCTTTTCCAAGAGTATTTCTGCTACCTAGAGCCATATTCTGTTCTTAGTTATGGTCTGGATCTCTTCTGGACAGTGATTATTTTTCCCACTGAACAGAAAGTTTCTTAGAGAGCAGCCAGGAAAGAATCTTCTTTGCCTCTTCAAACACACAGTGCTGGAGCTGCTACTGTAGCTTGTCATACATTACAATACTGTCAGCACTGGCTTTTCTCCCATCACAAGGGTTTCTGAAGCCAAGTCAAGGCAGAGCCACTGAGCACTCAGAATCCTCCAGCATCCCCATCAGCACTTGGCAGCAGTCTGCTCCAAGAATGGAGCTCTGCCTCTCTGCCCAGTTGAAGCAATGCCTGCCTGCAACCTCTGGACACCAAGGAAGCATGTCTCTTTGCTGTTATAGCATCAAATTTCCTACTGCTGCCTATTAACTCTTTTCTCTTCTGATGAGATTTACTGTTCAGCTTCAGTGTTTTTCTACTTGACCAGGCTTTTGTTCCTACTTTTTGCAAGGAAGCCGTGTTCTGCAAACCTGGAGTCAGCATAGCTCAACATTGTTGTCACTTCTGATTGCTGAGGGAGACTTGCAGGTCTCCTTACACCTGCTGGAGAGAGCTGCTGTAAGAAACCTCCTTCTGAGGGTCTTTTGCAGAATGACACCCCCTCCCAGCATCCCAGCCTAGCAAGGCACCAGTGTGGAAGCTGAAACCTCAAAACCTGAACAGGATGAGTAATATGGAACTTGTGGAGAAGGCTGGAGCCGACGTGATTGTTCCAGAGCCAGCCTCTATTCTTAGAGGAGTGGTGAAAGTCATAATTTAAAAATAAGATTCAGTGCAGTGCTAGCAAAGAGTCATATATTCGTGGTATTCCTGTGAGTAAGTCCCTCTGCATGAATTGGCTTGACTTCAAGCTCAGAAACACAGAATCAAAATAAGGCCCAGCTCTGGAGCGTCCGAAGTACTGATGTGAATGGGAGAGAATGACACATGGCACTTGCCACATCAGGTGCTCTCAGCGGAGTGGGCAGCTGCTTCCCTTACTTTCCCCCAAAACCCATGCCTGTAGTTTATTCAGCATTACAGGTCAAAAGAGAGGTTTTCAAGGGCCTCTGCAGGAATTAGTGTTGTAAGTGTACTAAGTACCACACAGCTGCTAGCTCCTTCATCTTCTAATGAGGTGGAGAGGAGAACTGGGGGAAAAGAGTAAAACTCATGGGTTAATATAAGAACAGTTTAATAATTAAATAAAGTACAGTATAATACTGATAGTAATGAAAAGGGAAATAACAAGAAAAGAGATACAAAACTAAGAAGGAAGAAAACCCCTAAACTAACAAACAGCAGTGATGCAGAATACAATTGCTCACCACCCTCTGACTGATACCCAGCCTGACCCGAACAGCAATCAGCCCCTACTGAGTGACTCCCCCCAGGTTTATATACTGGGCATGATGTCTGTGTTATGGAATACCCCCTTGGCTAGTTTGGGTCAGGTGTCCTGTCTCTGCTTCCTCCTGGCTTCTTGTGCCCATCCTCACTGGCAGAGCATGAGACTGAAAAGTCCTTGATCAGGGTAAGTGCTACTGAGCAACAACTAAAACATTGGTGTGTTATCGGCATTGCATTGTTCTCAGACTGAAGCCAAAACACTGCACTGCACCAGCTACTAGGAAGAAAATTAACTCCATCCCAGCCAAAAGGAGGACAGTTAGCCAGTACAAGTGGTGAAATCCAATGTATACATTCCCCTTTTTGAAAATCCCCTGCAGGCACTTATTGCTGTTGTGTTCTGCTGTCTGGTGGGGACTAGATGCTGCCTTGATACCATTCACAGCCATTTCTGGTTTGCATTTAGGTCACCTAATGCAGTGTTTCAGCTCAGAATCTCTAGATGTTTTAAGATACACCCTTTCAGGGTCATGTATAGTAAACAAAGAGCCAATTTCAGGCTGTTTTGAGCAGGGATGGCCACAAATCCATGCTCATGAGTTACTAAACTTGGGGGAAGCATCTGATTCATAGTGATTTTATCAGGAGCAAACCCACAGAACTAGCTGTATTCAAATTCTATTCACCTGCTGCTTCAGTGCTGTTTGGATTTTGAGGTTTCCCTCAGAAACCTCACTCATTTTTCACAGCCACAACTGGATGTAGAGCACAGTCCTTTTCCATCTGGGACATGCAGAATTTTTCCAATAGCTTTAATTGAAAGAAGCTGGGACCTTAAAGTTTCCTCTTGCACTTAGGTGAATGTGAACTTTAGGTAGGGTCAGGCTAACAATTAAAACGCTGGGTCTCATAGTAACATGTCTTTGAAGCTGATCTGGTGGTTTTACACTATGTAGCCCTCACCCATGAATTGAGCAGAATGAAGTGAAGCACGTGTGTGAGTTGCACTGCTGACAGGCTGGTTTATCCTCTGCAAAAGCCATCAGCAATCTGTGTCTCATGGCCTGGCCGTAAGGTCTGAGTCGTTTCTGTTAACTCCGGAGGCTTACACTGCCCAGTGATGTCAGCGGGAGTCTTGCATGAGTAAGCAAGCTATTCTTTCCTCTAATGATTTTTGACTTGCGTAGTGCATTTAAACTGTAAAGGAGTTTTACACAAGCTGCTACCAAAGCTCCACATCTCATTCTGAAGTTTCACACTACGGTTTTATGAGGGAAAGAGCTACGCCTGAGAAACAGTCAGGAGATAAAAGAAGGCAGAAGTTAAAGCAGTCAAGAGGGTGTGTAACGAGCATTAATAATTCAGATAAAAGACAGAACAACCTGGTGAAGATTTCACAGTTTATTGTTATTAAAATTTCATTATGAAATTGGCACAACACATCAGAATAGATCTGTGGTGAGTGATACATATTACTGTTATTGCCCAGGCGTTTTGTGCACATCCCCACTTTTTAAAATCAGAAGGTGATGAATATAAGACATTTTATCAGCTAACTGCAAAACTGCTGTGCTTTCTGTTGACTCTATCAAATGGATAATGCAGACAGAAAATAGTTCTCTGTTCATACTTAAAAATAATCTCAGTTTTAGAGTATGCCCCAGCTGAAAATAACTGGAGAGGGAGAGCTCGAAATAACCCTTTTCTTATGGACCTATTTCCAGGAAAGTCAATGAGATTTTTGCCATGGATTTTAAAAGCAGCAGGGTGTAGTTATTTGTTGACAGACAGATGGAGAGGCCGTGCAACAGAAGCTAGGGAAGACCTGTGGCAAAGCAGGAGTTTATTATTTTGATCTTGCACATGCTGCTGAATCTCCTTGTTGTAGTAATTGTGTATGTTCGTAACAGCAGTGATTGCTGGGAGGAGCTGGGAGGGTGTATCAAAGCCAGATAAAGTGTCTGCAGCTCATTTTTTCTCCCCTTTGGGTTGGCTTTGGTTCTAACCCCATATACCACTCACTGCACAGTGACTTTTTCCTATAAGATTTCTGATCCATGTGAGACAATCAGAACAATTCCCACGATTACAGAAAATCTCCCCAGGTCACTCACTGTGCCTAGGCTGGTGTAGCTTTTTGTCCTCTCTTCTGTGCTTATCACAATGAGCATTTAAGGTTGCCCTCAGCCTGACTCTCGTTCCTCAGACTCCTGTCAATTCCAGGGATGCTGGGAGGTTGGTTACAGCTGCCACTGACTGTGGTTCTGCAGTTTCCTGCAGGGAAAGGTCACTGTAAGCAGCCTCAGTGCAGAAAGCAGAGCTGTAGATTTCTTTGGGGAGCACTTCTTGTAGATGAGAAGCCAGATGAGCCCTACATCAGATATGCTGTGGGGGAAAAAATACCTTAGGAGCATGGCTGCTCCTAAATTTTCCAATGACTTTTAAAGAGCCTCTTTTAAAGAAGGCGAGTAGGAACATGAACTCATTCATGCCTTCCAAACTTGTAAGCAACGCTGTTTTTTGCTGTGTGTCCTCTTGTGGGGATGCAGGAGGTGGCAAATGCCCATCCCTGAGAAACTCATGCAGCTACATAGCCTGTGTTCTTGGCTGGCTCTGAAATGCCCACTGCCTCCCTCTGAGCTCATACTCCCTTAGGACTACAGCACATCATGCTACTACCAAGCTTGGGAGTGCCGTGGCTACTCTGTTCTTGTTTCCTCCACTGTGAATAGTTCTAAATCCCAGAAGATAAAAATCTCAGTGCTGCTCCCTCGTATTAAAATCTCAGGGCTTCAGTCTCAGCCTCACAGCAGAAGAGTGACAGGGGCGGAAAGCTGGCACAGCAGAATGGTGAATCAGGCTTTCCCTTTGGTTTTCAGGCTGTTTACTCAAAACAGCCCTTGAGAAAGATGCTATGCCTCAAGCAGATGTCACATTCAACCGGTTTAGCAATATTACGCCTATTTCTTCTCAAGCTAGTCAAGGAGGGGAGGAAGAATATAATGTATGTTAGTGCAAGTTCACATAGACAACATATGAATATTTAGCACAAAATGTTCTTTCAAGGTGGGGCAACCATTTCTAATTATGACTCCAAAAGAAGGTATTCTGTAACATTTTTAACAACTTGCCTGTGAAAAAGTGTTTCTGTGAAGTATGTTTAGACACAGGCTACCTCACATGACACTGAAGTATTTCAAGGCTCTTTCTGAGTAGGCAATAACCTCCCTCCCCCCTTTTTTTAATTAAATCAGCTTTATCACAGTCCATTCCAAACACAGCTCAAGAACTTGGTCAGGGGTTTTTGGTTGTTGCTTTTTCCTCTTTGGAAAAAATAAAGCTTTGCCAAGTTGAGTGATTCCACTCCACATGGATTTTACCCATTCAAGGCTTTTTTTCATTTCAGAATGATTTTTCCTCATTCCAAGGAAACCATGGAAATATACAGCTAATAAATTCTACCATAAGATTTCAGAAGTAGGTTCACACACTCACTTAGTCCTGAAAAACTGCAGCTTATAAGAAGGTCAGAGACTATTTGTCCCTACTAAAAAACATACTGAAAATCTGGTCCAATTTGGAAATAAGTCTTATTTCAGGGGTAGTAGGGTTTATATCCACAATCTAGAATCATAGAATAGTTAGGGTTGGAAAGGACCTTAAGATCATCCAGTTCCAACCCCCCTGCCATGGGCAGGGACA
>JBCJKH010028101.1:0-14446 GCA_039877255.1 Loriculus beryllinus | reverse complement strand
TAATAGTTGTATTTTGTCCTGTATATATCCTTACCCCTAACCCACGGAGTGAATCATCTCTTGGTGTTTAAAGAGGGTGAAGATGTGCATGAAGGCAATGATACGCTGCTCGATGGGAATGAGCACAGGGCAATAGAAATTAAAACAAGGCAGGAGAAGGGCATTGAGCGCTTTATACAACATTATCAGGCAATCCCAGTTGTGGATTATTGAGAGTTGTCCCATGAATTTTAAGTGTAATTCCAGGGATTGTAATGCATCCACGTCTGTCAGAGGTGCTACCCTGTAACCACAGAGCTATCACAGGCAATACTTTCCTTTCAAAGAGGGAGAAGCGGTAGCTTCAGGTCAGCACTCTGCAAAGTGTTGGAGAGGCTGAAGGAGTGATAATGGTTGGATGTGACCTGTCTAAATTTAAGCAGAGCATCTAACACACAGGAAATCATTATTTGAAATGAGATGATGACAATTAATATTAAAACTGTAAAGGAGAGAAGGAGCTTGCTGAAGGAGAGATGCTGTGTTGTATATGTCAGGGACTTACTGTGGAGCATGGTAGCAGAGGGGTTAAGGCAGTGCTTTCTTAGCTTGCAAAAGTAAAATTGGCAATGCTAAGGAGGTCTAGATGTGATATGGGGAGGATTAATTAACAGTATTGATTAGGGTAATACAAGTGAAAGGAAACTGAGTAGCATAAAATGTAAAATAATATGTTTGTAGCAGCACTCTGCTATCATCTGGGGACTTGTGATCTTGGGATGATGGGGGGGGGGAAGATTGGCCATATAATGGTTGATTGTTAGGATGAGTGAAGTATGTGGGCACCTGTGAAAAGACTGTGATTTATGGTTTTTAGAATGCATTTGGTAAGGCATCTTTAGTAAAGACTCAGCAAGGTTACAGCTGCTCTGTGAGGCCTTAGTGTGACCTGATTAGGAATACTTTGTGCAGTTCCAGGAATTATGTTTTGAAAGATGTAATTATTTGGATGAGGAGCAGTAAAAGGGCTTTTGGGATGAAAAGAGCAGTGTGGGAGCTTTCTTATAGAAGTGTGTTACAGGAGCTTGTCTTACTCAGGGTGGTAAAATGCAGGTTGAGAGGGGATAGGAGGTTTGTAAGTGCATCTGGGAGTAAGAGGCAAGAAGATGATTTTCTTAAAGGAAAACATGGATTCAGTGTTAAATGAACTATAAGTTTAAAAAATAATGTTTGGATGGAAAACTAGTGGGTGATAAGGTGACTGCTGGCCATTCAAAGAGTAAAGTATTTCAAAGTAGTAGCAGGGAAGAAGAAGCAAAGCGTATGTCCTGAACAGTTAGGAGCATGAGCTTTGCTAGCATCTCATCTCTGTCTCTGCCAATTCCTGATAATTTTCCATTCCCATTTGATTTTTTTTTCTTGCAGTCCTTTCTCTACAAGTCCTTTCTCCTTTTCTCTTTCCCTTGCTGAAGAGCATAAGATAACGGCTGTCATACTCTTGAGTCAGAGCTTTGGAAGCCGGTGCTTCAGTAAATGTGGAATTAAAGCAGAATTAATTTAGTTTGCCCTAAATGTTATAATAACATTTCATTTATTTATATGTTATAGCAAATGGACTCAAACTAGAGATTTGTCTCCTGGAAGACCATTTTGATATAGTTTATTTCAATAAACTGAGACCATTAGAGATGCCTCTTTTAACTTGGGGTCTGAAATTAAAATGAAATGATCAGCCTATTGGCTAATTAAAAGAACACACTTGTAATTTAAGGTTTCATATTCAGTATAGCTGTAAGTCATAGTGTAACTGTGGTGGCTAAAATAATATTATGAGAAACTGACCTTTTCATTGCATTGATGAACTTGTGCAGTGAATCAACCAATTTAAAGTCTAATGGTGTCGTCAGTGTGGCTGAGCGTGCACGCTCTGCACTGGCAGCATCGTGCTGTCCAAATGTAAAGCTGCTTTAAGCAGAAGTTGATTTGGACTTCTGCTTAGCTTTTCAGTTGAAAGGGGCTATTATCTGGTATCACTTCCACCCAAAATGAGCACCAGCTCAACTAGCAGGGTGTGAATTAAATTTGATTGCTATAATGTCCATAAAAAGCCTGTGTAAAGCCAAAAGTTAAATGCTCTTTTACTGGGGTGAGAACTGTTCATTTTGTGGGAGGAATTGTAAAATCCTACAGAAAAAAGAGGGGGAGGAAGGTTTTCTTTGCAGTGTGTGTGTGTGTGTGTGTGTGTGTATACACACACAGACACATGATACAGCCTTGTGCCATGGCAGCCTGGCCATGTGCAGACAGACACTGACGGGGCTGATGGATTTCTGGGTCAGTAGCTGCAGTTTTGCTCCAGCCAGTCCCTCTGGTGCTCCTCGGGGAGACCAGCCCCATCAGCATCAGGCCACACTCAGCACCAGCCCAAGGGGACTGTTGTGCTTTGCCGACCGCGGAGCACATGTGTCTGCCCAGGAAGTGCTGTACATATGGACCAGTTGGTTTGCATGAGGCTGCTGTGCTCTCACAGAAGATAAAAACAGAGGTGTTGGTTGGAGGGAAGAGAGGTGGCTTTCTGTTTGGCTGGCTTTTTGGTGGGGCAAAGGCATCTCTGTGGAAACAGACCTTTCTGCCTGCAGAGAGAGTAAGCATGTGCAGTATGGATTTGCTGCCATATCTGGTTGGGCACTTTGTTGGGTTATACTACCAGAGGATGAGTGGAAAAGCAGGAGCAGAGCTTGCCCTTCTCACAGTGAAGGTTATAATATGGCTTCCAAAATCTGATGTTCCCAGAGCAATGCAGCATGAACCACATGTTCCATGGGCTGTACTAGCACTGAATATAAGTATCCAAGCTGCAGATTTCCTTGCTATAAGTAGCCCATACATCCTTGCTTCACATCCAGTAGAGATGTGACTTTAACACTTGCAGACCAGGCAGTGAGTACCCAGAGGTGGTTATGGAGATGCTCAAGTTGCCTGTGACTCCCTTGGCGCAGGTGACAGCTCAGGCTTTTCTTGGTGCTCCTGTTGGAAACCCTCCTGGTGTGTTCAGCAGTGCATAGAGCTGGCTCCATGATGTCCTCTGCTGTCTTCCTTAGTTTAAGGCTTTTAATCCAAGTACAGCCATTTCCAAGACTTTTATTTAGAGCAGATATCATTATGCTTAAAGCAAAATCAGGGGCTAATGACAGGACAACCTGTTGGATGGCCAGGTTCAACTGCACTGAAGGTCAAGTTGGATGGGGCCTTGAGCAGCCTGGTCTAGTGGAAAGTGTCCCTGCCCATAGCAAATGGGTTGGAGCTAGATATCTTTAAGGTCCCTTACAGCACAAATCATTCTATGATGACCTCGAAGCCCTAGTAACCTTTGTCCTCCCCCAGGATCTGACTTCTCATGGAAAATGTCAAAGAGAGGTCAGAAACATCCCTTTGTCAGTGCAATCCCCTGGCATGTGACCCCATGTCTATACTAAATTCCTTTTGCTTTAGTCTGTCTCATCAGGAGAGGTATTATTTGAGCAGTAGCACTGGGTTTTTCTGGTCAAACTAAACCATGAAACATGGTTTCATTGGAGAACGCTCAGTCTGTTGCTGGTGGTGTTGTTTTAAAAAGAATGGAGTTATTGAATAAAGTCAGATAACTAAAAGGAAAACAAGGAAATCACAGTTTGTTTATAAATTGTTTGTAATTTGTTTGTAAGCATAAAAAGAGGCTACGTTTGTTGGCTGAATTATTCATGATGAATTATTTGCTCAGCCCTAGTTAATAGAAGATCTACAACTTTCTTCTTTCTCTGTTACTCTGTTCAGGCAGATAGCTGCTTCCTCTGTGGATACTATATTAAAATCTTCGTGTACAGAGCACACCATTTCTTATTGCAGGCATATATCTTGAAAGCAAAAGTAAAAAAAAGCAAAAGGAAAATACACTGTGAAGATTGGCTTCTGTTGTGTTTATTGAGTTAAAGTTTGCAGACCTCAATTGTCTCATTTGTCATCAGACTTGGTTGCATCTTTAAATAACTCCCTTTTTATCAACATATGTTCACAACATAACTTATGAAAGTAACAATTTGGCAGATTGAACTGTATTTTTCTGAATTGAATCTCTGTTCTCTCTGATTTAGTATCTAATAACTAAAGCGTATCTGCGAGTGAACTAGATAGGAATGACAACTCTTCTATGTGGGCTGATTAGGGGGGAAAATCCTGAAGAGAAGTAATACCTTGGCTTTCAAAGGAGGTTTTTAAGCTATTCAATTCTTACTTCTCTCTGAAATTTTTATAGTAATTGAAACAACCTTGCATTAACAAAGGTAAATTAGTGGCTTAAATTGCACTTAATGCTCACCTAGGTAACTTCAGAGGAGTGAGTTCTGACTTCTTGCAGGTAGCTGTTTCTAGAGAAGATCCACAACTTAATGATCTTTTTAACATTGCAATAAATGTATAAAATCTTTTGTTTGAAATAAACTGCTGGTAATGCAGAAGTAAGGCTTGAGTTTTGCTTGTTATTTAAAGATGTGTCTAAATATATTTGTATCACCATTGGCTTTATTCAGACTTAAGTCAAGAATTGTCTTATTTGAAAAGACAAAAGGAGAGAAAGTCTCTCTTTTTGACAGAAAATGCATTCCTCATCTCTTGCAGTTTTGATGGGGTTTTAGGGATTTAAGGGACTGATGTGATTGCTGAACTGGATAGCTACTTGCACAGAAGTTAAAAGATGTGATTGCTGCCTGAAATAAATCTTGTCAGAAGGTTTATGGAGTTTGGATAAGCCAATACTCAGCACTTGTGGTTTTGGTGTGTCTGGACTGTCAGGCTCCAGCAGGACTGTGCTGCATGAGAAGCCATTGGCCTCTGGGGTGATGCTGTACAAGTACCACAGGGACATGGAAGGAGCAAACTAGGAGAAGGATTTCCTTTCACTGCTTCTGGCTGGCTGACTATTCATAGCCCTGGACATAAAAGCACAGCTTGATATTTGTGGCTGCCATTGCAGCCTTGTGCCTTAAAAAGAACGTTCTGGTTTTGTGCTAGCGTAAGTCTGATGGGGTTAATCTTTGGCCAAGACATTATCTCATCTCTTCAGCTGTTTGGTGCTCCTTGTGTTTCAGTGGGGGAGATGCAGTTGTAACCAGGGGCTTCCCATCCTTTGTAGGCACATAAATCCACTTTTCACCATCAGTGCCATAGAAGTAAACAGAAAAGTACAATATGGCTTTAATTTTCCTCCACCTCTGTGTTTTGCAGGGTCACTGCATGCACCCAGTGTGCTGTGTGTCAGCACGCAGGCGGTTCCTCTTGGCCTGCTGGTTTCTGCTGCAGGAGATGGGCTCTGGGAGAAGGGAATTGCAGCTGTGCTGAATGCTTCTGGGGTGGTTTGGACATGTGTTACCTGCCTACTTTCTATCAGCTTGGGCCCAGTTCAGACTGCAAGATTAAATGGGTTTCTATAATTATATAGAATTTTAAGATACAGGAAGAGTCATAACAGCATTAAAGAGCAAAGAGCCCTTTGGCTTTTCCAGTAAGCAGACAAAATATAATATATTTCAATTTGCTAAATGCATGGTTACCACCTGCCCAATGTGCCCACCTTCCTGGAGGGACATATTCTGGTAACTGTTTAAGAGCTTTTGCCTTTCCTTGTATTGTTATCGTATTGGCAGTTTGCAGGTTTGGCATAAACATTTGGATGCAGTTAGAATAAAGCAATATTGAATTGTTGTAGTGGGAAACGCAGAACCTTTCACTTAAGGAGAAACCTGTCCCTTCAAGCACAGCTCCTCTTGCCCTCTTCCACCAGCCTTGATGTGAGGTATCAATTGCAGTCTGCTGGGGAACAAGGAATGGCTTTTAAATGTTGTTGAGGATTTGTTTCCCCCATTAATTGTGCTTATTCCTGTCTTCCTTCAGTACTTAATTGATTTCCGCATTCTTTTTAGCTTCCAGGCCTGAAGGGTACCAGGGTGGCATCTTTCCCTTCTGTGGCTCATATCAAGTCCTGACAGGGGAGGGTGGTTCAGCTTAAGCAATGTGAGAGCTGTCTTGAAAGGTGCAGAGAATAATTAACTGGCAATTTTGACCTGTTAATTAAATGTAGTGATCATTTCACCCTACTTCAATCTATAATAATTCATGTGTGCCTTGGTAGGCAGAGATTTACATTCTCTGTGGAAGGAGCCACAGGCCCTTTCTTGAACGCAGTAGATCCCTGGGATTTGACCTACTTTTGAGAGCAATTGCAAGGTTTTTGGGCTGGTGAGAAACTGAAGGGTTGATAGGTGTGTGCATGGGGGAAACCTGGCCAGCTCCTGCTGGGTTTAATTTTCAGTCTTTTAAATGGATTCAGCCCACAGGGCAGGAGCTGAGCTCCCAGCCCTTGGGCTGGGTCTGCATGAGGTGGCTGTGGCCCTATTTGCTCCCTGGCACTCTGGGGAAGGTTAAGGAGGGGTTTCCAGGCAGTGTGGTGATATTTCACTGCCTGCTTTCTGGCACAGTTGTGCCGTGTGCCAGTTGGTGTCCATGAGTCCTCTGTGCTCAGCACAGTGTGTCCTCCGGCAGATAGGAATGAAGAGTTTGTGCTGCTGACATCCAAGGGGCTGCACCTGTCTAAAATTAGTACAAGGAAAGCAAGGATAAGAAAGGAGCATAGACATTTATGGAAGAGGGGAATGGCATTACCCGGGTGGTCTCTCGCTTCTGCAGACCACCAGTGTGGCTCTGGCAGCTGACAGCATTGCACAAGCTATTTTTGCATCCTCAGGCATGTGCTCGCTGTCCTAAAAAACCCGGTAACATAAAAAATAGCTCTTCCCCCAAATCCTGGGACAGGTGAAAAACACAATTCCCAGACAAATGGGCAACTAAGATGTCTGGAGGAAAGCTTGAAATAAAACTGTTGCTGGGGAGAAGTGGAAGCTTAGGGTTGGGAAGCGCAACAAGACTTGTAATACATAATTGACATCAGATGTTTCAAGACTCACACTTACTACACAGGGTTTGGTTGTTCTGTTTTTTTTCCAAACTCCCAAAACTATGGAGTTCTTTGAGAATTTCAGTGGTCAATAACCCATTACAACAGTGACACAAACTCTGAGCCTCATTACCAGCAACAGCACAGGAGAGCTTACCTAGTGAGTTACATGAATTATTGGGATGGGCAAAAATGTGTGGTGTTAATATCCCCCTTTTTATATATTTTTCTATATACCTTGATCTCTTCAGTGTTACAGAATTCAGGATGAAGAGGAAGATCATTAGACTTTTATCAAACCTCAGACTGCAAGCACAGCATCTATTTTTCACTGCTTGGATACAATTCTGGTTTTCTGGACTACAAGAAGCCCACTTGTTTTACTAGCACAGCTCCTAAGCCTTGCTGCATTTCATTCCTAATGAGGCCTACAGATGTACAATGTAATTTTTTTTCTCCTTCAAGTGGTTCTGTGTATAGGAACTTTGTTCCCCTTGTGTTAAAGTGAATCTGTGCTGCGGGAATCTGAAAACACCACCTTTAAATAGCCTTGCTTATCTCCTGTTCTGTGGACATCATGAAACCCTCTGCATGTTAAGGGCTTGGGATCTTGTTTAACATCCATCCAATTAAAGTGTCATAAGTAAGCATGGCCATTTCCTCTGGATCCTGGGGTGAATGATTGGGCCTCCTGTGAAGTCTCAGATGCATATGTTAGTAGAGCACAAAGATGCTCTAACATTAGTGCATCTGGTAGTTCATATTCTGGTAACTTTGTTATATGAACATTATGTGTTTTTATCAGAACTATAACAGTGTTCACCTGGGCTAGTTTTCAACTGCTGGAAATGAGGGGAGTGTGTGCCTGAGCACCCCAGAAAAGCATCTCCTCTTGTGCCTTCCGAGGCAGCACAGGCACTCAGAGAGACAGTTTGTCTCTGTTTTGCCTGCAAAGGCAGGAGGCATTGATGCTTTCTTTACTCATGTACTGTATATTAAATACCTGTAAATACAAATACAGCTTTTCCTGAGAGGTATCCAGTCTTGATTTTGTAATGTGTAGTGATGGTAGACTTGCTGCTTCTCAGCTTGGTGTTATCCATGCTGATTAAATTCATTTGGATGTTCTCATTTGAATTTTTCAGCATTCAGTCATTTATTCTCCTTTCACCTTTCAGCACGAGATTGAAGACCCCTCTGATGTCTTTTTCCCCTCCCTGAAAATAATCAAGGCGATGTACTGTAATCAAGACATCTCGGTTATCTTCTTGCTAAACTAGGTTGAACTTTATTCAGTTTCTGTCAGACGTTGAATCCTTTCTTGGTATTTTCAGTTGTTGTTCTGGATGAGGGCATGAGGAAGAGGAATGGATACTATGCTGTAGTGATGTTGGTGTCCTTAGTGCTATATATGGGTCCCCATCTCTGCTCCCCGAGGGACCTGCCAGTGCCTCGCTGCAGCGTGTAGCCAGTGACCTTATTGCAGAGGTGCGCTGCCCTGAGAGGTGGCTTGGCTTGGAAACAGGGAGGCCTCATCAGATTGTGCATGAGAGTATATGTATTTATAGATATATACATCATTATATTCAATGATACACCTGTAAATTGTCTAGGTGCCTACTGTACATGACTGAGTCCATTAAAATGAACATTTAGGTAACTTCCCCAAAACACTAAACCAGGAAAATGTCTTGAATTCAGTCCTCTATGCCAGGAAGTTGTGAGCTTTGTATTTGTAAAATAGGCAAAAAAATCTGCCCCATTTTAGCTATCAAAGCTGAATTTGGCTTCTGAGGTTCATTTAGTCAATGCAATGGCTTAGTTAGAGAGAACGCTGCAGAAGGGTAATTTATCTTTATTTGTCAGCTCCCCAGAGCAGAGTTCTTTTGAAGGGCAAAAGTGAATAGAAGGTAGGAATGAATTTTAAGCTAATTTTTGACCTGTGATTTCTTTCAGTTATTGTTTTTAGAGAGTTTCAAACAGTAGTGTCACTGGTGGAACCCGTGAGGTGTTGCCAGCTGGTGATGTGGCTGAGCCTGTGAAATGCCACAGTGGTTTATGCGTTTTAACCAGGGGAATGTGAACAAGATGTAAAGGGGACAGGAATGAGGGGAGTTCTCTGCAGATCTTCATAGTTATGGTGGGAAACATTAAACAATGGAAATTGGTTTGATGGAACTATGTTTTCACTCTGTTTTAGTGTGGCAGCAGCAGGAGCCTCATCCATCGCCCACCAAAGTCAATAGGGAAGACTCCTATTGATTTCGGAAGGGCTTGAATCTTATTTAATGAAAACATCACTAAAGACAACGTGCACATGTCCTGAGTAATGTTGTTGTAAGGGAAACTGCTTCCTGCAGTGCATTTAAAAATGGGTCCCTTCTGTGATTAATGCTGATCCTTAGGAAAGCTATCCTTGTGCTAGGTCATCTGTTCGCATGGACGGAGAGCTTCATCTCAAAGGGTCACAAAATCTTCTGTCAATTACAGGAGTTAATTGACATGTTAAACCCCACTAATAAAATGACATTTGGGAGAGGACTTGTTAATGTTTCTAACAATAACTTTGCTCACGTGCGTAGTGCTCTGGGTTTGGTTTTGTGGTTGCATTTGCCTGCTCTGGTGCCTCCTTCCAGGTTCTGGTCCAAGCACCTAACTCAAACTTTTTCCTGTTTGGCTCTTCAATTGAAACAATCTGAAACCAAAGTTTAACACGTGTGTTTTCCAGTCTCACTGTAGACAAAGCTAAAACCTTGACAGACCAATGGCAAAAATCTTCCAAGAGCGGTCATTCACCATAGGGCTGCCAGAGAGAGGTAACTAATGAAGATTGGCGGTTTGGCTAGAAACTGGTATTGTGGAGGTGAAAATCAGGTAGGTTTTACAGTGCTGTTGGCTGATGAAGTCCTGCTTGTTCACAGGATATAGTGTTGGCATGATGTAGCCACTGTCAGAGCTGCTGGACTTAATGTTGCCTTCAGAAATAGCAGTTAGTTAATGCACTCCAGCTATCTTCACCCTAAAACCTTCTGCCTGTTTTCATAGTGAAGCCATACAATGCCAATTTCTCATATGAAGTCGAATGCCACCTGTATCCTCGCTCCTGCAGGAAATCAGAAGTCATCTTAGAGAATTAACTGAATTCTCTATAAAATAGAGAATTTAAAAAGTGTATAAAGCATATAAATCAATGTCAGAGCCATCGGGGGGTTGGGTAGCTTATGTCTGGTACTGCTTCATTAAAAAATGAGTCCACCAATAAATTTTGTGCTTCCCATTAAGTGTATCTAGATACATGTGTGGGAGAACTTCATCTTAAAATTTACATCTGTTATGGCTTGATTAGATGGAGTGAACCAATGCTCGCTAGTGAAATTATTTGAAGTACAGACTCCTAAACTTAGGCTTATTTTTTGTAAATGTTTGATTTTCCTTAACAGAAACTGTAAAAGATGCAGATATTGTGTTTCCAACACAGCTGGAGGAACTTGGGTGTAGTAATAATAGTACGTTGAATTAGAATATTAGGCTTTGATTAGAGGCAGTGTCTGGCAGTTAGGGTTCACACGTTTTGCTCTATCACATAATAGCATTTATTTTAGATTTTCTCATTTCTCTGTGAACAGTTCAGTTTGGTTAATGGGACTTAGGAGATAAAAGTAATCTTGATTCTGTTTCCTTGAAGAATATTCAGAAGGTAAATCTGACATTTTAGGTATTATAATTGCTGTGAATTCTTTAGTTCCCTTTTTCATTTTTCTCTTTATATTTCGTGCTCTTCTGCTCCTGTTCGTTTCTTACCAAGTGTCTTGATTTACCAGGGATGTAGCTAAAAAAGTTGACCTAGTGTATATGGTGACAGGAAGATAAAAGCAGGAAAGGACAAGTAGTGTGCACCAGTATTTATTTCTACCACGTGCTCAATGACAAATTTATGGTGGCTGCTTGGTTTTGTATTGCGCATTAAAATGGTATCCATCCATGGTGGTGAGCAGACAGCACAGATGAATTTCCAGTTTAACGAGGTTCAACTTCATTCACTTTTACGTGAATTTTGGTTCTTTCTGCTCCAGCCTGGATGTGTCAAGGATCTTCTACAGCTGCCGCTGCACATGACAGAGCAGCAGTGAACTAGTAGGGATGAGATGTGAAAACTGAGACAGGTTGAAAGCCCTTTGGGAAGCCGGGACAGTAATTAAAGCTGGCAGTAATTAAGCATGTCCTAGCTCTGGCAAGAGGAAGTTCCACTGCAATCAGCAGAAGCTCTTGGCTCTCCTACCTGGTTTGTAACTCAGGAGAGGACCCGAAGGGAGCCAGTGTTTGTGCTTAAGTGCAGGATCATTTAGCTGCCCTTCTGGTGGAAGAAGAAGCTGAAGCAGAGCTGGGCACAGCTCGAGGCACACAGCAGTCACCTTTCAGTTGATTTTTGTCTTGAGTATTTTCATTTTCACCGGTAGGTTTGGAGTATAGATGAGGAAACCTGATGGCACAGGAGAGACCAGCAAAAACCCCATGCCAGGGCTGCCTATGGTGGCCTTCATATTGTGCTTCGGGCTCCTCCACCTGCAAATATTCGGGAGGATTTTCTGCTCTGTACTTGGGAAATGCCATAGAAATAGAACCTGGAGAGATTTGAGGTTGTTCTGTAACAGAAAGGATAGCTAACAGGATCTCTGTGTATAGGCTTAAGGTGAGCTGTTCTCTGCTTTTACCAGTCGCTTAGCCTTAAGCAGCTATAGTAAACTAACTAAAACACAGTCACAAAGTAATGCTGATTGCCTTTCTTTTTATTAAATTTTTCGTTCTGTCCTTCCTGTTTTTTACCATAAAGTGAGGACAGAATGCTGATGACACCAAGGCAGCCCTATGTACAGCCCCGGAGAGGAGCAGTAAGAGGAGTTGGGGCTTGTACCGACCTGAAGACTTCAGCCCTCATCAGCCACTGCTATTAAATGGTTCCAGAAGTAAAGATCTTTGTTCCAAACCCCATTTTAGGTTGCTAAGTGACTGCAGTGTGCTTGCGTTTCACATTACTTACTAAACCCAGCTTCTAAAAGCAAGGAAACTAATAGTTAAAGGCATTATAAAAGTCAATGTCAGGTATTAAATACATTATTCTTACTCAGGGAAAAGATGTGCACGTTTTAGTTCACATGAAGATCAGACCTCTGTCTCAGGGCAGGGAGCACTGAGGGCTCGTGAGGAAGAGGTAGTTAAGCCCTTCAAAGCTGTGTGTGCTGACCATGTTCCTTCCAGTGAGGGGATGCTGTGGAGGGGAGAGCTGGGAAGGGTCCGTATATTTATCAGGCCATGCTCTCGTCTTTTCTTTCTGCAAACATACAGGCTGTGGTGGTGGATGTTGTTCAAAGATGGATTTCAGTGTCCTGCTGCTGTTTTTCACTTTTGCTTTGCTCCCAGTAATCCAGGTATTGCTATAAATGATGGTGTCGTTAAATGATGCACCTTTTCCTCCCTCTGAAGTGCCTGTTGAACATCAAAATCTGCGTGTGTTTCATTTTCTCTGCCTACTATGATTTTCTTTAGAGGTAGAAAGATAGCAACATACATTTAAAAATACAATCATCATTACATATATATATCCAGAAGCAGCTTTCAAATCAGGTCTATGTTCAACCAGTGTGGCATCAGTCATGTGGTCCTAGCAAGGAGAGAAGTTCTTCAGAGCTGACTTATTTTACCTTTAGGAGCCTCCTGATTGTGGTGTGGTCCTTAGTTCTGTGGAGAGAAAATCAAGTGGGTGGTGCCTCAGTTATGCCTTGAATTTAGAACAGTGACTTAATTATTTTAGCATGTAGGGGAAAATAACCTGTGCCAGATAAGCCTCTAGAGCTGCACACTGCCTCCCTGGAGGGAGGGACTAGAGTTGAGAGGCACTTAAAATAGGATTTCTTAATAAAAGCTCATTAGCAGTGCCTGTGTTGCTGGTCCCAGTGTTAACTATGACAAATATGTATATTTCATGATCACAGGAAAGTGCTATTCAAATATAAATGATTCCTTCTGTACAGCATACTTTAAATAAAATATCAGATATTTTCAGTCAACAGCAGTCGTCTTTGCAAAGCTCCTCATCAGCTGTGATAAGCTATTAGGGGAATGTTTATGGACACATCAAAAATAAACTCCAAAAAGCATCCATCATTTTTATTGCCCCTTCCTGAAGTGAAAGGGTTTATTTTGTTGCTGGAAGAGTTTGCAGCCAGCTGATTGAAACTTGGGAAGACGGAGATAATTGACAGGGTTTACTGTTTTTCCAGACATGGCTTCAGGGTTTGGTACAAGAAATGAGAGAAGTCACGTTCCTCTAGTAGTGAAAATGTGCTGCACAGTCTGCAACCCACAGAATCCTCTGAATTGCAGGAATATCTGATGCTTTATGCTACTTTGGTTTAATATAGGTCTTAACTCCCCACAAAATAAGTTTTAGCACCCTTATGGTCAGTTTGCCTCAAAACCATTTGCAATGGGCAGCGGCTGTTGGAAAGTTCTGGGTTGGTTTCCAGACTTTAAAGGCAGAGATGCTCAATGGTGTGGGAGGGCTGGGAGAGACCTCTGTCTAGCACCTCTCTCCACACTCTGAAGCATTCGTAGCTGCTGTCAAGGTCTAAGTATTTGTTTCAATTGGATCACTTTATTATAACTAGTTCTCTTCACAGAACACTATGTTATACAAATCCTGTCAGTCTGTGCTCTGCAAGTCACTAAGTGCTTGAACAGAAAAGGTAACAAAAATGCCCATGTAGGAATTGCTTAGTAAAAGCACCGTAAAGGTGCTTGGACTGTGCTGCTCCGCATTGTACCGCTTTAAACATTCATGCTCCACAGGCAGTAGGAAGTTGCTTAAAATCTGCAAAAGCTACAAAAATGGAAATGAAACTTTTAAATAACAGTCATATTGTAGGTACGCGCTGCAATCCATTGTGCCTTACCTGATGTGGTAATTACTACCATTACAGAACGTTTTAATTACCACAGTGAGTCAAACTTCTGCATCTCATGAAAGCTCCTGACTAAAAAAACGTGTATTATATATGCACAGAAACTCTTTTTTCTCTGCTGATATTTTCCTTCCTTCATGTTTACCTGTTAACAGAGCCCGATTGCTGCTGTTGCATCTCCTACTTGTTTAAAAGTTTCAAGGTTTTCTCCAGCGTTGTGTGGAAAACAGAAACATTTTCCTCATAGATTTATTAGATTATCAGTGGTCCCTCATTTTATAAGCATGCTTTTAAAATCTATCATGGGGAGCAACTGTTTGATACAGTTTGATTCTGCAAGCTGAGAGTCAGAGGACTGCAAATTCAAATTCAGTCGTTTACCAGACTTACAAACGTTTTCTCAGGGTGAGATAAGAACTAATGCTGGTCTTTAAAGGCCAGCCTGCAGAACATGACTGTAAACAGCTTTTCAGAGCTGGTGAGCCCTAGCCTGCAACAGTGGCTGTTTGAATGAAATTATGCA
>JBCJKH010028099.1:0-78680 GCA_039877255.1 Loriculus beryllinus | reverse complement strand
GCTAGTATATTAGAAAAAGAAAGCTCATAAGAAGGGCTGTGTACTGTAGCTTTTAAAGTATATATATAAAATGTAATGCCAGTCCAGTCTTCTGTAAATATTTTACCTAATTTGAATATTTTTTCATTAAGATTTCTTTGCAGCACTGTTTGTTTGGGGTGTTTTTTTTCTTTCTCTTCTCCCCTCAATCTGGAGAGTATATTTTAAAATTACCATTGCTTTAAACAAGTTGGTTGTATTATGAAAATTTCTGGGGAATTTTTAAAGTTATTTTTATGAGTAGCTGTTAGCAGGATATGTAGCTAAAATACGTTAGAATACCTACTATGTCATGTTTCTGTGAAAGTGAACTATTACAATGTATCATAACTTGGTTTTAGGCAGCATTTTTGTCTGGAATCCGTCAGACTATAGGAATCCTTATGATGTGAAAAGGATAGTAAAATCTAAACATTACATGTATGAAACAAGCCCAGACAGGTTATTTGCTATATTCTCTCACATGCGTATTATTTTGGATAATCATCCTTGGAATCTGAAGCCTTGACATAATCAGCACAGAATCAGAGGTAATGGGGTTATTTGGAGACAGACAACAGGTATTGCAGAATACTAGAGGAAAGATAGTTGTGTTACACATCCCTCATTACGTGCACACAGGAGTAACTCATGTGCCTGTAAAAAATATAGAGGCTGTCTTCATCTAAAGTATCGTTCGGCAGATCCTTAGGTTGGATGCATGAGTCCATCCTTACTCAGCAATGCTGAAAGAAAGTTACCAGTATTTAAGTGATTTATTTTGTTGGAGTTGGGGACCTTCTGTTGTTTTGCTTACCTTTCTGTTATTTATTTTCACAGTAGCTTTTACCCTCCATTCTCACTCTGACTTTTGGAGAGCAAACTTCTCAGATTTCGTTGTATTTCTTCCAGGCCTACGTGATGAAGCCAACTTCTCCTCCAGTTGTGGGGCAAAAAAAAAAGGACAAAAAAAGGAGAAAAGTACAGTTTGACAGGGATGAGACTGTACTTTTCACTCTACCACATGTAGACTTAAACAAGCATTTTGGTTTTGGAAGGTATCTGAGTCATCCTGAATTTCAGATGCTGTGAATCCCAAAAGAAACATTTTACTATAGCTTATTAATGTGATCAGTCTGTCTGTGAATAGACAGGGCACATTCCTTGCCCTGTTATGGTTCTGAAACTTGTATTTGTCTTGATATTCTGAATGCTTTTTTTAACTTTTAACAAGTTTATGGTTGCGTAAAACATTATTAATAATGATCGAAAAAATACTGTCTGTGTTTCTGTTTCCAGTTTTACACTGATAAAGATTAAAGTGTTTGTAAATCCCAGGAATTTTTGGCAACTTCTTGCTGTCTAGATGTAACATGCTGTTCAACAAAATGCTTTAAAAAGCCTAATTTGTTTAGTTAGGAGACTTTCAGATGTCCTGAGGTTTTAATCTTGGAGGTCCATTTCAGACCCCTACCACCACTAGAGGTTTTGAGTAGGTGCTGTCAGATTATCACAATTGATGAGGTTTTGCAGTGGTTTTTTGTTCAGGTTTTACTTCTCTTTACATTTCCTTAGAGATGTAAGTATAACATTTTGGAAGGAGCCAGCATAATCTAATTTTGAAAATGCTACTGCTGGTTATGAAGAGACAGCCCTTTGGCTAATTCTGACTTCTTTACCTGTTTTTCATCATCTATGTAATTAAGTTTGCCTGAGGTTTACTATTAATTGGTAACTATCTTGCACCCCTCAAGAACAGACTGTTGATTGTTAGTCATGCATGCTTTTGCTGGTGTTACAGCCAGTCTGTGTGGGCTTTTCTCTCTGGGTTTAGAGTGTCTCTTCTGAGGTTTTGTGAGGTGTCTCGCTTGACAAACTGTCACTTCCTTTACTGTCTTTTTTCCTGATGTTCTCGTCATAGCCTGTTAATGTAATTGGAAGGATAGGTATCAGTGATCAAACTTAGTTTTAACTGCACAAGTCATGCATTTTTCCATTTCAACCATTGGTCTTATTAAAATAAACTTAAGAACATTATGGTGCTTAGATTAGTTTTCCTGTGATGGACATTGGCTGATAGTAGATACCTGGGATACCTTCTCATCTTGCCAAAGCCAGGGTAACAAAGTTGTTGGGAATTGTTCTTCTACAATGTTGGTCACTAAGTGTTGCTAAGAAGGAACTTCAGTTTATGTTGGTTTACAGCTCAGTTCTAAACTTCCTTCTTATCTCACAGTGACAACAGAGTGGTATAGAAGGATGGTGCTTCATTCTTAATTAAAACATACTTACATAAGCTGTAGATAACAGGGAAAGCTGTGAATTAACCCTGCTGGTGTGTGGTGTGTTTTGTGAAATCTATGCTCAAAATCAGAACAAGTGTAATGTTATAAGATTTTCATTGTTTAGCATGGCAGAAAGAGGAGGCCTTTTAGTTGTAAATGCCTGAGTCCCTTTTTTGGGCAGTAGTACTTGAGTGACTAACACCGAAATGTGTTTTTTTCAGTTCATCTCATGCTTTGTTGTTATAGATTGATTTGATTCTTACTTGCCCTTCATTCATTTTATACAAAGAAAAGACAATCCACTTTATAAATACTTTTAACCTTTTAACACTTCCTGTTGCTGTCTGGTAACTTCATGTTTTCAGCCCATATCATACGGTAGTTTAGGAACATGTCTCTGAAGAGAGCCTCTGGTCAGTCAGCCTTGTGCTGCTGCCGTTTGGGCTGAGGGCTGTAGCTGTCAGTAGACATACCCACCATGTGTGCAGGCAGGCCCGCAGGAACTGAATTTCATCTTCCGTTTCTATTGCCCCATGTCCTGTGGTCTGTTACTCTTCACAGCCAGTCTTTGTACTGCTTTAGTAGTGCCAAGGAACTTGGTTTCCATATTACTTACCTGCTTTATTGGATCATTTATGCGTAAGTAAAACAGCCCAGGCCTTAGCACAAATCCCAGCAGAGCTCCACTGGTGAAATACTTCTGCTGTGAAAACAATTCATTCATATCCCTTGTTTCTTGGCTATTAAAATATTTTATGCCAGCATGTCATCTCTTCTTTCATAGTGGCTTATCTTCCTTCAACCCTGTGTTGAGCTGACCTTGCTGGAAGTATTTTGGGAATTTAATTAGATTGTACCCATGGATTGAATCTTGCATGTCTGTGTTCTTGTTGGCCCTTTAAAAGAGCTGTTAGGCAGTAGTGCACAGAAGGAGTTTCTTCCCAATCTGATTTCCCAACTGACGATCCACTCATTGACATTTAGGGGAAAAAAAATTGCAGTAGCTTCTGCAGCTCTCTATTTGGAAAGCTCTATGTATATATTTTTTTTCCACAGCTCTCAAAAAATTAGTTGTTAGGGTCCAAAATATGAGCAAGACTTAATTTAAATTCATGTTCTCTCTGCTACTGGGATTCAGACTCTTGGAGCTGAGGATTTTTGGCAAAGGGTACATGAGCAAAACTATTTGGACAGATTTTTTATTTATTTTTTTAAATGCATTTCCTAGATCTTTGTAACACATTTCTCTCTGTTGTTTATATCCTTGGAATTTTCCATCTTTTTTCTGCACATTCATTACAATAACTAAGAAGCAAATGTAAAAAAAAAAAAAAATACAAATAAACTGAACAGTGTGGAACTATTCCTGATGCAGGATCTTAAAGCAATTCATACTAATTGCATTTGTGTTTTACAGATTTCAATCCTTGCTATTGCAGAATAACTCAAGCCAGTGTGTTATCTATACCTCCTCCTCTGTTGTTCATACAGTCACAGGAGAGTTTTGAATCTGACCATAATTTCATGTAATGGTTCTGGTCTCCCCAGTGCTTTCGGGAAAGGAGATTTGCTTCTTGTTTGAAACTTGGAAGTCGGTGCATAGGAAGAATATTTTTGGTCTGGTTTTAAATGGTGCTTTGAGAAAATGGGTAGGCATTTAGTCCTTTTTATTCAGATTTATGTGTTGTTTTTTGTAAAGCTGGGTGATGAATCCTCACAGTATAAAAACTAACATGAAGCTCTGCAGATTGCAGATTTGAAGCCAGTCTAACTGCCTGGCTCTTGTGCTGCTGAACCTTGAGATGAATGAAAGTAGAAGAGGAGATAGCAGTTATTGTAGACCTGCATGGGGTTAGGAATGAAGGATGGGTCTAAGGGGTGTCTTCCGTACAAGCTTCTGTCTCTCTACTCCTAACAATCTTTTAGTTTACTGTTTTTAGAAAGAGTCGTTGAAGAGGCTGAACTTCATGTTCACATGGGAATGACTTTCAGTCAGATTTTAACAACTGGGGGCTTGGATCTTCGGAACTAATTTAGAAAACCTAACAGATTCTTTGCTGATACTGTATCTGATTCAATCAAACTGAAACAAAATTCTTCTGGTTTGGGTGAGTTAGTGGTAGTAAGGTATTGCCCTGAAAGTGTGCTCTTTTTATTTTTATTCCTTTCTTTTTATTCCTCTTTTGTCATCTGCACAGTTGTTTTCAATGTTCTAGAGAACGTGCAGTGTGAAAATAATGAGATGAGATGCATGAGAAGATTCCTTCTCTGAAGGAAGCAAGCTGTGCTCTATAAAAGTCTCACATTTGTTTTCTGTATTTCTTTAGAGTGCAGAAAGAGGCACCAGCTGCATCAGTAGGAATGAAACTAAAGCAGCAACAGCACATCATGGCTAGGATGACGCATAGGGATGAGGTGATTCTTACCCCAGCACAGGCTGCTGTTAGTATCTATGGCTGATATCCCTCTTGGATTTTGTTTTTTTAAAGTCTAAAAGCTGTCTCATTGCTCATTTGGGCATACATTCTGGGGTCTGTAGTACCCTGAATTATATACAGAGCAGCATGGTTAGACTGTTGTGATGCAGGAAGGGCAACAAGGCTCAGAAGCAGCAAGGAAACTATAGAAAACTTGTAAAGGAATAGAACTATAAACCGTAGGTGAGGAAAATATGGTTTAAAGTGGAGATGCTCATTTAAGGTCTTGAAAGAGTGTAACTGGCAGAAACAGAAGTGAAGTATTTTGTACTTGCATGGCTTAAGTTTTGGTAATGGTTGGTTGTCTTTTGTACTTAGTTTGATGTTGCCACTAGATTTTGTGGTTCTTTCATGTTGATAGATCTAGATGAACTACCATGCAATCACCTTGCTGTGTCTGAGCAGGAGTCTTCCCAATGTAATAGATTTTGCTTCAGGTATTTCAAATGGGAATACAGTAAAGTTTCAGAAGTTATAGTCTCATAATATTTTACTAAGTAGCATTAGCTTATACTTGAATATTGTGCTTTACCAGAGCACAGAGACTTAACATTGAATATTATGGTTGATGATGGAGTAAGCTAGGAACTGAGCTCAATTTGTAGAGGAGCTGCTTAAAATTACAGTTAAATTAAGGGTCAGTGTGAAAAGATACATGCTCTGAAAGGGAGTATAGTCTAAGGGATTGAGATACACGTTTCACTCTTGTACTCTTGTTTTGTAGAGTTCTGTCTGATAGATGCCTGTAGGAGCTACCACTCTACCATGATTTGTCTTAGGCAAAAGATGCTGAAGAAGTATGCTACTTTGTACCTTTGCAAAGGATAGAGTGTGTCTGTGAGGAGATCTGAAAAAGTCATTGTCTGCCAGTGATGATGATAACAAATACTGCAATGCAGTTTGTTTTGAATAAGCTTGAGAAATTATGGGTCTCTTACAGAACAGAGGAAGAGTCTATGCTGTGATTTGCTTTCTGCAGCAATTCAGGTAATGCAACAGAAGAGAGTAACCAAGCTACAAGAAAAAGGTGGTTGCAGAAGAACATGGGGACAGATGTGGCAAACTGTTTAAAATGTGTATTGTGATAGGAGACTTGAAATAAGTAATGAACTTCAGTTTTTAAAATGCTGGTCCTACTTGCTCTTTGGTGTATTGAGCGATTATTCCTCAGTTTGCTTATCAGAAGACCATTACCTTTTGGAACTGCTTTTATAACTTTGTTGTATTTGTGAGTGAGAGTTTTCAATGAAATGCGATTTCTGCTGTCTTAGAAGAATAATGAAATCAGATACATTTCCACATGGGAATTTCCCAGCCTGCAGTATGGTTCTGCACATATTTTTTCCTTTTGGATTAGAAAAAAGAATCAAAACTTTTATTTATTTATGGAAATACTTCTCTGAATAATTAAGTAAAAAGCCTTGAAATGACTTAGCCAAAGGATCTTAACTATATATTTCAGCCCATTCAATGGAGAGACTCAGTTTCTTCATAAACCTGAGGGAGTTGATTTATGAAGTATTTGCTAGAAACTTTTATCAATTTTAGCTTATTCTTTTGAAATGTTTTTAACAGGATGCTGTTGGATAAGGTCTGCTAATATTTCAGGCAGGCAGAAGTATTTAACTTAAGTTGTTGTGCTGTTGGGATGTTATTAGTTCACTGTCAAGGAGCTTTTTATAGTTTATTAACCTGCCAAGCAAATAACTTTTATTGAAGTGGAAAGTAAAAAGTAGTGGAGTCACATGATTACTTTGCACCTTAAGCTTACACTGACAAATTAGATGTACTTTTGACGTTAAAAGTCCGAAATCAGGGTGTTTGGTAAGGAAGCTGTTCGGATTATCAGACACATGACTTATTTTCTCCCCTTCTTATTCAGTTACCTTCTTATTCAGGTAGATGCAAACTTGCTCCTTGTTTTTTCCATGTCTTGTTGTAACTGATAAACATGGCTCATACGTGCTCACTGAACACGTCCTACTTCCTCCTAGACGTTCAGGGACTGGTATCCAAGTAAAACTGGTGTCGCACAAAAGCTGTCAAAAAGAAAAGTCAGAATGGTAGAAGATGATGTTGCCATGGAACTTGCAATTACAGTAACCTTGGTTGTTGCTTGTAGATGCGGTTTGGAATACCTTGTCATTTTTGAGTTTTATGCTGTCTCGCTAATCTGCTTGTTCTCTCTTATCTCTAGCTCTTCTGATCCTATAATGTACTTTCTTCAGTGTTGTTCTGTACTGTATATGTCTTTTGAAATCTAAAAATCTTTCCACCTCCCCTTCTAACTATGACTTTGGAGTGAGGACTGTTGAATTCATATGTAAAGAAGGCTGGTTTCAGTCTGCAACATCCTATACACATATTATATGATAGTTCATATAACCAAATCCACATCTGAGAGACAGGTATTAGTTCGAGGTTTGTCTGTAGCAAGTAACCTGACTGAGCAAATCCACTTACAGGCTTTGCTTTACAAAGTGACCTTCAGTAACCTGTTAGGTGCAGGTTTCTGTAACTTTGCCAACCTTACTTTCTTTAGCAAGAATTTAAAACTCAAAGAAGACGATATGAAACCTATTACCCATATAACCTTTGAGGGGAAGTGTGGAGGAGTACGTTTTTCCTGTCTTGGTGTGCCTTCCCGTTTTGCAGTTTTTGCTATTTATTGTTTTGTTTTCCTTTCAGTGTTTGACTACAGCTATAGAGATTACATCCTGTCCTGGTATGGGCAACTCAGCAGAGATGAAGGGCAGCTGTACCAGCTGCTGTCTGAAGACTTCTGGGAGATTGCCAAGCAGCTGCGACAGAGGCTGAGTCACATTGATGTAGTTAAAGTTGTCTGCAATGATGTAGTGAAAGCTTTACTCTCACACTTCTGTGACCTTAAAGGAGCCAATGCCAGGTAAAAACAAAACTGCATTGCATTGGCATTTTCTGCTTGTTGCTATGCTTTCAGATGTATTATGTCAAATTAATGAAAAGTGTAATGCTTTTGTAGGCAACTGATAAAGAAAACAGTTCAAGCTTATTACCAGGTTTAGAGATCAAGCAGGCTTCAGGGCATCTGGAAGGCCTCTGGAAGGAAACGCTTTTCTTCCTTTTTCTCAGAGTTCAGATTCACCTCTGTTTCCATTTCAACTTTGAATCTTTTGCTCACAGTAGGAGGTGGGCTGTGTGTGAGCAGTTCCTGCAAGTAGTGTGAACCCGCAAGGAAAAGGAGAAGCACTGTCAGAGCAGTCAACAGACAAGAAGGTAGTTATTTGCACCTTTCCCAAAATAGCACCAAGGTTAATTCAATTCAGTTTCCTATTTCTTCTAGCCCCAGGAGGCAAAGCCTTATGGTTTCTGTGAGTGGCCTGTCCTGCAGTAACAAGATTTTTCTACTGGAAAAATTTGTTGGATGGATTTTTTTTCTCTGTTCAGCTTATCCTGCTAATTACATGAATTTCCTTTTCGGCAGGGCTGTCTTTGTCACTTAAAAAGGTCAGCTGTCCACTAAATACTAAAGTTGTGCTCAAATTCTAATTGCAAATGGGAACTCTTAGCCTATGCAATTCCCACATTTGAATTGACAGTTTGTGTAATTGTGCATGGAATTTGGGCTTATGTCTACACTTACTGCATTTTAGTTATCCTAACTGGAACACGCTCTGGTCATTCAGATTTAGACTATACATCTTGTGTTATGAAGTTGTTCTGCCTGCAGTTAGATACACATATTTTTAACACTCTTTCAGAGAAAAAAGATCAACTGTTTTCTGTCAGTGACCAATCTGTGTATTGCCATTCGCACTTATTTATGTTCTGGAGCAAGAAGATATTTCTGGGAGATACTAGCTTTATATAAGCTAATGTGTAGGAAATAAAGACAAAAAAGAAATCAAAGGTGGTTACATCCAAGCAAAGAAGAAAATAAGATGTATGCATATTGCAGTATATCTTGCATTGGATTTCAGATAATTGCTTTCTTTCAGCTCTGGAATGTGGTAGAAATCTCTTGGTCAGGTAAACCTCCTATGTGTGCTCCGGATTTTCAGACATTATGCTTGCACTTGCCCTTCATTGTAGTAAAGCACCTGTTTCTGGGAAAGATTTGATTTGAACAGTTAAAAGAGGAGGATGTTTGGTGTGGTGTTATTGTTTGGGTTTTTTTTAAATGAAAATGTTTTCCTGCTTGGAGCTGGGGACATAGGATCTATAATTGCAGAATTATTAATATTAAGGCTGACTCTTGATGAGGTTTCTCAATTACTGAGAATTATGACCACTTCATGTAGGTCATTGTTGGATTGTTATTTCTAGTATATAGAGCTAAAATAAATTCTCTTGGCTATATTCCAGTTAGCTTTTTCACTTTGGAATGGTAAATGTACATTAGTGCTGGATAAGGCAAGCTGCATTAGTATTTTAATGAAAAAAATCCTATCAAGAATCAATGGGATCATGGGTTAAAAACCTCACAGCTGCAGGTGCACATTTTGTATAGGTTGAAGCTAGACCCATTGGCTGGTTTACAAGCACTGCATGCTGTTCATGCTAACTTGCTCAAAAAGTCCAGAGAGCTTTATGGAAATTGCATAAAGAGGAGGCTTAAATGCATGTCTGTACTATGGCAAAGTCAGCAGAAATGTGACATTGTGCTCACATGCTGCAGATTGAATTAGTACTGCTGGGTGATCATAGCATGCATGTCATAAGCCTGGAGGCACAGCTGAAGACTCTGATACTGTTTTCTCTTTAAGGAATTTGTGGTTTTAAGAATAATTTGAGTTTTGTACTAGATTACCTAATGCTATGAAGTCTCGTTGTGCTATAACCTCCTGACATTTTAAGCTATAGACTGAGAACTAATAAGTATATCATTTCTAGCTTGTAATATTGAGTTTCTTGTAAAGTCTTCAATTAATGTCCTTATTTCTGTCCTTGTTTCAGGTGGGATAACTGGTATAGTGCTGTTGTGCTGTTTTGGATTTAGGATGAGAATAGTGTTGGTAACACTGATATGTTGATATGTTAGTTGCTGCTAAGCAGTGCTTACACAGCATCCAAGCCTTTTGAGTTTCTCACACCATCCCATCAGAGAGGAGGCTGGGGGTGCACAAGAAGTTGTGAGGGGACATAGCTGGGCCAGCTGACCCCAGCTGACCCAAGAGATACTCCATATGGTGTCATGCTCAGTATGTAAACTGAGGGGGAAAGTTGGTTTCTTGTGGGCTGCTGCTTGGGAGCTGTCTGGACATTGGTTGGTGGGTGGTGATCAGCTGCATTGTGCGTCACTTGTTTTGTGTATTCTAATTCTTCTATTATTGTTCCCTCCCACTTCCTTTTCTGTCCTATTAATCTGTTTATCTCAACCCATGAGTTTTACTTTTGTCTACCCTATCCCACTGGTGCTGGGGAACGAGCAAGTGGCTGTGTGGTGTTTATCTGCCTGCTGGGATAAACATCCAACTGCCATGCTTCAAACACAGAATGTTCTGCTTCCTGAGGTAGGGAGCATAGAGACTTTCTTATCTACCTCTGCTTTCTGTCAACATTTCAAAGATGGTAGTAAGTTTAAATTGCCATTCATATGTTTCTCTCTGTGTCCCTAATAATGAATCCAGTTAGTTTTGGATGGTAAATATAGTGCAACAGTGACTGTAATTAGAGCAGGGTATCTTTCCTGTTGGGATGCCTGTTGGAGCACCGCATCTTGTTTCCGCTGCTGAGGTTATACTGCGGTGTGACAGCAAGGGGCATTTTGTCTGTTATCTGGTGACTTACAATTTTAAATACTCCTCATACCATCTCTAGAGGGGTTGCCACCTAAGCCAGTTTGTCTCAGTTTTCCTGTATGACAACAGATAAATCCACTAAAGTAATGGAAAGAAACTGTCTGTGCACAGGAGAGAGATAAATGTTTCTTCAGTGTGAAGTTCATGTGTTTTGTCACTGAGTGCACATCAGCCACAGAAATCCCTTTGCTCTTCTGCTTTCACTGACTAGGTCCAACCTATGATATCTGATGGATATATCAGGATGTTGGAGGAGGTGAAAACGGGCCACAACCTTTCAGAATGAGAAAGGGTGCTGCAGTCTTTCCCTTTGCTTCTGCTTCCCACCTGGCTTTTCTGAATTGTCACAAGGCTCTGCTTAGTAATAAACAGCTCAAGGCAGGTGGCCAGCAAAGGCCAACAGATGGGGAAGAGTCCTTCCCTGTGTGACAGGGAGCATGATAAGATGAAAGGCCTCTTCCACTCTAGCCAGTAACAGCCAGGGAATCTGGTGGGAGAGGCTGGGCAGCATTAGGTCTGTTTCCCTGCCAGACACTTCTACAGAGTGAAATAAGGGCCAGAACTGTCTGGGGTGACACAGAGCTGTAGGCAAAACAACTCCTAGTTTCTTCATCTTGCATGGCTCTTGGGGTGTACCTGAAGGTCCAGTTTTCAGTTACAAAATTTGTAGCAATTCAGAATATTTTAGATAGGAAACAATTTCATTCCTAGTATTAGCTCAGCATAGAAATGGAATATGATACTTCCCTGTGTCCAGTGTTAGATAGTTTATGAGTTTGAGATAGAGAAGGAAAGCCAGTCTTGGATTTATTGGTACAAGCCAATGCTCTTTTCCCCTACATTGTATAGAATCAGGAGTGCATTTGTAACAGGATTAGCCAAGTGCATCCTGCATGGTAGAGAGGGTAGTATTTGGCCATCCTTGTTTCATAGCAGCTTTTATCCCTTTATTCCTTAATATCTCATTCAGGTGTCTTTCTCTGGCTCCTTTAAGCGTAATACAAGCAAGCTGAATACTGCAGTGCCATTTTATGTGACCAAGGATGGACTGCAATTTGAATGGGGTGGTGTATAATGCTGGGAATGTTGGTTTGTGGGTGCAGTGTTGTTTGTGGCGACACTGTACTTTCCAGGGGCTAGAATTACGTGATGCCAGGAATGTAGACTTGCTGTGGTAATATGGTAGGTTTGTTGAAAGCAAGAGGCAGCTATTTCTCTTGAATGACATACACAATTAGTATCAGAAGGACTTTGCAAAATGAAAACAAATAGTAAGCGTCTTTCTATGAAGCTGTCTTCATGAAAAGAAGTAGTCGTTCCCTTGTGCTTACTGTGGGCTAAGAATAACCTCATCAGAACTATTAACATTTGATAAGTAACACCTTGTGCTGGTGGTCTCTAAACTGCAGTATAGGCAAAATGAGATTTGCCGCATGAGGTAAGCAGGCAAATGGGATTTGATGATAATTATTGACTCTTCTTGAACCTCCTGACAAGCAGCAGTGCTTTTTGCACAAATATCAGTGGGAAGAGATCACAGTGACACTTTATTTATTTACTTATTTATTTTTCCTTCCACCTCCTGCACCTTGGGGCACAGCTGGGGCACCTTGATCCCAAAGGGAGAGGAAGAACTGGTTTCTGCCAGTGTGGTTATATGGTGTTGCAGGCTGCTTCTGGCAAGTTCACTGCTAGATCTGATGGGATGATGGGAAGCGGTTTTGTGTGTGTATGTGTGTGCCATGTGCCCAGAGTTGCAGCATAAGTCATGACGTAGCTAAATGAATGGTTGGGGGCTCCAGGCTATTCCAGTGCTGATTAAGAACCCATATTTAAGGGCTCAGAGCTCTTGAAAGCGTGAGGGAGGGAAGTGCTGTGGGAAACATGATGTTTGAGTGATCAGCATAACATGCAATTTGGGGATTTAAGTTTGTATTGTACATGTTTTGATAATATTCGTTTTGTTTTCTATGAATTACTGTCAGCGTAAGGAGAGAAGACAATTCAGTTCTTCATTTTCTTGGCCCATGTGAATACCTTTGCATGTACAGGATATACCTGTTGTATTTTTTGGTTACTACGATATGTAATGTGATGAGCTAGTAATATTAAAAGGTGCTGCCACTATAAACTGATCAAGAGCAGATTGATGCAAAGGGAATTGAGATTTAACTTGGTTAATCCTATACATGCATCCAAGTTGTCAGGATAACTACTGAACACCTCCCCCAGTTCTTGTTTTTCTTGTATAATTCCATGTGCCACCCACAAACCAGGAACACTAAGAACTGCTTATCGCACTCAGCCTCTGGAAAAGAGTATTGAGAGGATTAGCATGAAATGTAGAGGTTTGGTGCAATGGGAACAATTGTATGAAGGTACTGAGAGGAAAATAGTCATGAAAAACCAAGGTCTGAGCATGTTTTTAAAGTTAACTCGTGGGTTAACTTTAAAACCCGTCGCACCAGCTCTAAATCTTCCCATTGCTTTCAAGATTCAGTGTGGGAAGTTTGGGGTTCCTCTTCATGATTGAGTATGACTTAGACATCACAATAAGCATTAGGACCTCCTGGTGCTGCTATGGCCATACTGCAGCTTGTAAGCCATTCATGCATTCTTTGGATGTTTGCTTTATCAATATGACATGTCAAATGCTTTTTGCTTAGAGGTAACTGTGACATGTATAAAATGGTTATCTTCCCACTAAATATTAGGTAAAGTGATTTATAATGCTTGGTGATGTATCTTGATAAAAATGGCAGCTGCGGAAGTTTTGGTGTTGGCTTTTTCATGTTATGCTTTTGGGATTTGGTGTGGTTTGTTTTCAGAGGTGGGTTTGCTCAGGTTTTTTTAGTAGGTACTATTTCAGGTGTGTTTTTGAGGCAGGCTTGTGAAGGTCTAAATTTGTTTCTTTTATTTCTTATAAAATTCAAATAGATCAAGCAGTTTTCATCCTGCACTGTCAAGAAGCTTAGCGATCTGAGGGTAATTACAGGTGAAGAGATGCGAGCTGCATGTGGTTCTGGTAGTTCTCAGAATCAGTTTAATGAAAGTGTGTGGTAAGTGTTGAATGTACCGATGAAAGTCATTTAGAGTGAGTTGCATGTGCACTTCAGCTCACAATTGTACTGATTGAGACTGAAATGTCACTGCAAGACTCTTGAAAGACTAATTAAAGAAATAGCAAGGCTGAGGGGAACAGTTTGTGATTTATTTATTTAAAAAGAAAGGACATTACGTAATTTCTTGTTAATGTTTTTACAGCCTCTTTGTTGTTTTTTTGGGGGGTGAATGGGGTTTGGTTTTTTTAATATCATTTGTTTATTTGTTTGTTTCCTACTTTCAGAACAGATTTAGCTTGTTTGTCATCATTAAGTTCCTGGTCATGCATGTCTCTTGTTTAAGGCTAGGTTGGACCGAGTCTTGGGCAACATGGTCTAGTGTGAGGTGTCCCTGCCCATTGCGGGGGGCTGGAACTAGATGATCTTAAGGTTCTTTCCAACCCTAACTATTCTAGGATCCTGTGATTCTATGTCTCCTAATCAGTGTACTTATTTTGAGGGTTTGCCCTTGACCCAGTGGTACTGCCAATGCCAAACCTGTAAAGTCCCAAGTTGCATAGGCATTGTAAATGGTAACTTTGGGGTTTGCCTTTAATTTTCTTCACCCCTTTTAGGATTAATTTTTAAGGTCTTTGATGCCATCGTGAGGGTTGGAGACTATATAAAAATAAAGATGATGTGTTGCATCAGGAGCATAATCAACACAACCACAAATACCAAGAGTATTTTAACTGCAACAAGTCTTTAACAATCCAGGGAGCTACCAGATAGTCCTAATTAAAACTGTGGATATTAGAGTAGATTCTAAATAAAAATAGGTATTTCCATGAGGTCTTTCTGTATTGGGAAATCTGTAAGCCCAGCATTACAGAACTGCTGTGTGTCCTGAATTCCTGGGAAATGAGGGATTGTCATTAAAAGTTATAGTTGCTGGTTTAGAGTTGTGTAATTATTGCATGGGAAGGAAATTATGATAGTGCTGGATGAACTCAAGAGATTTGCAGCAGTAAAGGGTGAAATCTGAATAGTGAAGGTGTTGAGTGGGATACACGGTCAGTAATTGCATGAAGCAATCTTGGAGCAAGGGATAGTTACAGTAGGTGTCAGTTTGGTCCTAAAGGAAAGCACTGCTTGGAACAGATCTGATACAAGGGGATTTGCTTTGGCAGTCCCTACCTATAGATCTATATTCACAGGCTGCTGCCTGATCTTTGACTCTTCTGAGGGGGCAGTTGAAGAAAATCCCTTTGCTTTCTGATGCTATGAAATAGCATTGGGTTGTGTTAAAAATTCAGAGCAGGCTTAAAGATTTCATAAAATGAAAACTACAGAAAAGACATTTACACAGGGTTAAGGCTGGCTTTGTAGCTCTCAGGAGTGAAGAGGGCTATGGTCTGTAAGCATGCTGTGTAAAACATGAGTTCTGTCCAGTAGCAGTTTTAAATCACTGAAGTGACCTCCATCTTGATAGACCAATATATTTCACTATCACTTTATTCTTTTTTGTTCAAGAAGAAACAAATGAATTAAGTTGCAACTTGCCATTATTTTTCTATTGCCTGAAGCAGATCAAATGAGCCTGGTTTACAAAGCTTGTATCATGACTGTTTTGAAACTGTTGGCTAGAGTGCCACATTTATATTAGTTCACTGCACACAGTTGTTCTCAGAATTTATGGATAATTGGTTGGGCTTTCAAAGCTCTCTCTAAAAATATCTGCACACAGTTTTATCTAAGGGTTTTCTGTGATTACTAAGTGACCTTTTGTTTGGAAAATCTGACCACACAATCCTAGTAACACATGTTCAGAACTGGACAGGGAGAGAAATAATGTCTGTGTTACTATTTGAGTTATTTAATAGTGCTTAATATCTTTATTGACACTGGAAAGATGTAGCAACACTCAGCTTTGTATACGTATGTGCACACTGAGGTTAAGTTTCTTTTTTCCTGTTGGTCTCTGCAAAATGAGCAGTACCTTTCTTTACTCTTGTCTCATTCCCATAGAGCTGAAGATCTAGGTTTTCTGTCAACCTTTGAGAATATTCCTGATCAGGACATCTTAGCTCCTGCTCTGGGAGATTAAATGGACATGGTTCGGTAGCTGAGCATTGGTGTTAATACTTACGTGATTTCTCAGTGCTTCTTTTCTTAATGGGTATCAGTGAAGAGGAAGCCCGAGTTGTAAGGGATGCTGTTTTCTGTGCAGCCCTTTCATGGACACATAATATATTTTCCCTGAAAGCTGATGTGGGGCTATATTGAGGCAAACAGAAGTGTACTAGTTCATGTATAAATGCAAAGGAGAATATAAGCCTGGATGCCTTGTCTGGTTTACTCACGTATTGATTTATTTTGTAGCTGTTAAGCCTTCCTCCAAGCTTGCTCTCCTGCTTTCAGTCTCCCATTTCTTTTGCCTAAACAGCAATGAAAACTCCAGGACTTGTTGACCCAGCAGTTTAGCTTTTACGCAAGGCTTGTTTAGAGTTGAATTTCCTGAACACTTTGTTTCTCTATTCTTTTCATAAAAATCTGGTGATATTCTGTGCCTTCCCTTTTGCTTTGTAGATCGCATTTTAGATACAGTTTAGCTAAGAACAGTTGAAAGAACCCATCTTCTAGAGAGTCATGTCATCTTAGGTAGTGGACATACTCCAGAAGAAGTTGAAACTCTGCTTAAATGGCCTGTTAACTGGAGAGTATGCAGCCTTGCATTCCTGTAGGCAGGACCACATCAGGCAAATTAGAATTAAATATTTGCCTTTCTACTTGTTTATTCTGTTCTAATTTCCATTTGTATTCTGTTGACTGTGCATCAGAAAAGTTCTGGCATATGCCCAGGTCTTCCAAGCTGTGTGTATTGGCTGTTGTTGGGAGATAAATATCTACTATAGGGAGACAAAGATTAGGAGAACTTTCTTATCATGCATGGATGATAGCATAGGTGCAATTAATGCTTCAGGGTGTTTGTAGTCCCAAACAGACTGGTGTTCCTCAGGAGACTTTCAGAGAGACACTGAAGGCAAAGGCAACTAATTTCAGTTTAGTGAAGTTTGGTGTGCATTCCGGCTGTTCTGTGCTTTGCATATGTTATGGAAATATACCTTGATCTAATCACTATGTAGGATGTCTTACAAATAAGGTAAGAGTGTCCAAAAAAGATGGGGTTTTGTGTTTATGGCCAAAAAAGCAGTCACCACTTTGATTTTTGTTCTGTCATTAGTGTTAATACATAGGAGTCAGTTGTTAGGAGAGGTTAGTTTGTGGCTAGCTAGCAGATGTTCAGTGCAAATCATCCTATTCCCAGTATTTTGTGTATGCTTCTGGCTGTGTTTCTAAGTGACTGACTTAGGGTAGACCAACCTGTCCAGAAAAGGAAGGCTTTATTTCCCTCCTAAGAAGTGACTGTGTGTAAAGGACCTAGACTTTCTGTCTGCCTGGGACCTATGTGGTTTTGAATAAATAACGAATGCCTTTAGGGAGAGCATGTGATGGGGAATGTTTGACACAGGTGTAGAGGAGGCTGTGGAATAATGTCTGGAGTATGCAAGAGGATTGGAAATGCACTGAGGAAATTAACTAGTTCTTCAGCTGCCAGAGAGAAAAGATCTAACAGGACAAGATAAATAGCTTTTATAGCTCAGTCACCACCTGTGCTGGTTGATTATGAAGACTACACATCATCTTCGTAAGTCACTGCTCCTCAGAACATCAAGAAGATGTTCCAAGGGACTTGTTTTGAAATTTGCCTTACATGTTGCAGTTGAAGCATCCTCCATGATGCACATTTGCAAACAGAACATTTGGGACTGAAAGAGAGGCTTCAGTCAAGTAGAAACCAAATGTCATTTTTACATTCCTGTTCTGAAAATTAATTAAAAAACTAATTTGGATCACCTTGAGACAAATTACTTGTATTTTTAGAACAGAATTAGAGCTATTAGCAAAGTATTGTTACCCTCCTGGACTGAGGTGTAAAAATCATTTGTCACACAATGCTGTCTGTCACTGGGAGCAGTATAGTGGTGTCTAACTGAAAACTTTTGTTTTGACCGTGTACATTCTGGGACACCTTTTCACATACGGAGGCAGTGAGCTTGGAGTGGCTCTGGGAGTAACAGTCAGTTGACTCTCTAAAGCAGCACAGCAGCTGGGAGGGAAGGAAGCACGTGGGAGGAGGCATGGGTATGAGATGTGACAGATCTGAGCCTTTGTAGCACCTGAAAGCCTTCTACTGAAGACCAGTCCTGACTGCCTTTAGAAATTAGGATGGTGCCTCTCAGGTGACGCTGTCTCCCTGTAACCACTGGCATGGTCACCTTGCTGTTATAAATCAGGCATGTGGCCATGAAAGAGCTCCTAAGGCACCTTATTTCTGCTTCTACAGCTGTTTCTGAATAAAGAACAGGTACTGCTGTGACCTGAACTAAATGTTCCTGTGGCACATCCATTGAAACATGTTCTGAGAAGTCAGGAAAACCACTGGCACCTGTGGGGAGATGATCTGGTCAGTATTGGGCACAATATCAGGGCAGGGGAGGTTTGCTCCCTGTTGCTTTCAGAGCTGTGATCAGAAGAGCTGTTTGTAGGGAGTCTGCAAAGCAACACAGACTCTGCTGTCATGGGATTGCTCAGCCACCAGCTCATTACTGTGCATGTTCAGTGATGCACAGTGCCCACCCAGTGCTTCATGCTGAAGCAGAAGCACAACCACCCCTTCACTGTTACCTCTGAAAGACCGTGCCTTGCCATCTTCCCATAATGTACCTAGTGTGACTGCCAGGAGCAGGGAGGACCTATACACTTGTTTGGTGGCAGGAGAAGGAGTATATTAGTATGATATGTTACTATTTAATTTAACACATTTAGACCTGTCCTAACTCCAGGCCTGATTTACTTTCTTTAAGCTAGGAACCTAATTCTTTCACTAAGTATGAAGTGAAACCAGAAAGAAATTTGGATTTCCTCCATCCGTTAGTATCCAGCTTGCACAATTCTTACAGTTCATGAGTGGGTGATAGTGAATGTGGGTTAAACTGCCACAGTGCCTTCCCCAGCAGGCTCAGCATGATTCTGGCTGAGAGTATTCTCCTGCTTCTTCATGATGCTGAACCAGATTTAGCCACAGGCAAGAATCTGACTCCATCAAAAGCAGGCAAGATGGACCCTGACTTTGAAGCATTTAGTGTGATGAAGGAAAACTGTGCCTTTTTTCCCTAGTTGACTATTTAGTGGTGGTGGTGGTGTTTGGTGTATTTTGGTGGGTTTTTTTTTCTTGATTTATTTTTAATCTCTGGTGATTTATTACTATGAAACATGACCACATGCTGGCTTGGGCTTCCTGATCAGAAGACTTGGCTTGAGGCAAGTGCTCTTGTTTCTTCTCTGAATTGCTCTGTGATCTCCGCATGCCTGAGATGCTCACATCCAAGCCAGTGTTGTCACTTGATTTGGCCAAGATCTGGTGCACCACATCTGTGATTTGGCCAAGGGGTGACTTGGATGGGACTTGGAAGAGGGAGGTTCAGACCTATCAGACTGAGCACAGCATGAAGCCCAGGGTCTCTCATGTGCTCTGGAGTGAGCTGCTGCCCACAGGGGTACTGCCCCAAGGGAAGGGTTGCACACACACACACACACACACACACACACGCACACACACACTAAATCCCTACAGTTTCATGTTTTCCAGTTTCATGCTTTATTGCTTCCTGATACTATAACTAGTTCTCACTTGCTGAACTCCTGAGCGGACTTGTCTGGCCAAGTTTCTTTGGCCTTTGAGAGTCAATTCACCTCTCCCTGCTTGCCATCATGATTCCACCCTCTTTTTCTAAATTGGTGGGTGGGTTTTTACAATCTTTTCCTAAATTGGTTTTCCACTTACAATGTAGAGGGCTGATACTATGGTCTGTTACTACATAGATGTCTTGCACAGACCAATTTCATGTAGCCTGCAGGTGGCAAGTTGAAAACTGCTGTTCTAGTAGAAGTTGGGTCAAAGAGGCTAGTTATATACTGGGAGATTTATTTGCCAGAAACAAAGCAAAGGTGGTAACTTCAGTATCTTAACAGGTAGGCCTGTTTCTGAAACTAGATCTGATCTCAAATCCTGTGCTTAAATCTTCAGGTCTATAATTAGTTTGCTCTACAAGAATGTATTTGCTTATTGAGTTTGTCTTATTGATTGTTCTGAAAAAACAGACAAGATTTCACTCAAGTTCAATGATGGAACAATTGCTTTTTATTCAGAGAAACTTTCTTCCTTCCACTTGCTGGGTTCTCTTTGATGCAGTTTTAAAATACTGTATTCCTGTTTTGTCAGGTGAAAACATGGACAGGGCAAAGGAATTTAGAATTGAATCTTAACATCATTATGAAAAATTAGCAGGATTTGAAAAACATACATGGTTTAAAGTGATCTTTTTACTGACATTACTTACGTGATAATATATTTTTGATATTTTATGTATTAGTGACTAACCATGATACAAGTGATATGTTTTTCCTCTTCATTTCTCACCCCATTTTCCCCTCTCCCCCTCCCCCAGGCAGGAGGATCCACCAAGACCTTTTTTGCTGCACCCATGCTTGAGGAACTCTGATGAAGAAGTAAGATACCTGCAAAAATGTTCTCAAATTCTGGTGTATTGTCTTCTACCGTCAAAGGATGTCCAGTCTGTCAGCTTGCGCATAGTCCTTGCAGAAATACTTGCAACAAAAGGTAGATCAAAGATCAGAGATGATTAATCATTTGCACCTGTACAATAGTAGTAATTACAGACCTGATTGTATGTATAAGTCTTGCTGCTCTGCTTTTAAATTCTGAAATGTAATTTCTGTGATAACCAGTGATGACTTTATATTCTCAAAATCAAGCATATACTTACTTGATTTTCCTGACTTGATGCTGGGCTGTTTAGCATCTTTCAGGATAAAACACGATTTGTCCATTACATTCTTCTAATTCTTCTTTCGAGGAACACTTTTGCAGTCTTCCGTGGCAGTATATTTAGTGATTTTATGAATTTATATTATATTCAAATACATAGAATGCATAGACTTAAGGATGTGGTTTTTTGATTGAGGGTTTTCTATTTTGCTTTTTAACTTAATCAGCTACACTTTAATCTGATAACCGTTTTTTGTGACTGAAGTCAAATTCAGAAATTATGAAGTCTCAAATATATTATGTGATTCAGTTTGCTTTTAATTTTCATTTTTAGTAGCTGTAATGTCATAGCCTTCAAGGCACACAGCAGAAAGAACAAAAACACTTGAAATTTTCCAGATAGACCTCAGGTTTGTCAATGTACATCAATTTGTGTAATAGAATAAGCAAACAGTTTTGTCAAGAAGGTTCATGAAATCTCAAATGTCCTGTGTAGTCCAGAAGAGTGGTTTTGGTTTTTTATCAACTTGCATATTTATTTTTTGCCTTTTATCTGCAATTTTGTTTTGGACAGCTGTTACTCTTCAGCATAAGGATTTTGTTTTCAAATATTTTTCTTCTCCAGTACTGAAACCAGTGGTGGAACTGCTGAGTGATCCAGATTATATTAACCGAATGCTACTTAGCCAGCTGGAGTACAGAGAACAGATGAATGAGCATCAGAAGAAAGGCTACACATATGCTCCTTCTTATGAGGAGTTCATCAAGCTCATTAACAGTAGCTCCGATGTTGAGTTCCTGAAACAACTGAGGTATTTAATGTTTCACTGTAGCTCATTGAAAACTAAGCATGCTTCTTTTCCCAGATTGTAACTGAGATTTGAATGAACTGTGATTTTTCTTTTTAAATTAAATTTTAGGTTTCTTTTTCCTTTGGCAAAGCAGAGATGGTAAGGATGATAAGACACAACATTTGCTAAATTTCTGTTATAGTCAGCTTTTTAGTTTGGTGGCAGAAAATGTTAAAAAAATCTGTTTAGTATACTGGAGATGACTGTACTATTGAAAGGCATACCAGACCCTTCTTTAGAGCTTGACTGTGTGGAGTTAGATGAAATAATATGTTTAATTTCCACTAGTGTGAGGTTACCTCCTCATTATTTTTATGAAGTGTAGCTGGCCATGGTGATCTGGTGATTGTAAACTGTAGTGACCCTATGGACACTGGGCATTCAGAGCAGCTTCCTCTGATTCTGTGACATTAGAAGAGGGGGTTGAATTCCAGCATGTTTTACCACTGGATCAGATGTTTTCCTGGACTGTTGCAGAGAGGTGTTTCCCAATTACATCCACAAAATCCCAAACCACTCAGCTCCTACATGTTGTGACTGAGTTTGATGTTCTGATTTTTACTAGCACCTCCTTGCTTTCATACTAATCCCCCCCCATCTCACTTCTTTCTCCTTCCGTCTTTCATCATGAGATACTGCATGCATTCCAAGCCTGCTTGCCTGAGTAGAAGATGTTTATACTTACCTTCATAGCTGAGCTGTTTTTCCTCTGGTTTCTGAGGAGAGGATAATGAAGAAGTGACTGGGAAGCAGGGAGCAGAGGTCCCTGCTGTTGTAGGATCTTTGTGGATGTCCTTGAGTTGGTTTTGTTGCACACACCAAAGCTGTGGGGGACAGTTGAAGCTATTTCCAGCCTTTATCCTAATTTGCTACCACCAACCAGAACTGGTGCTTTTTTTTTCTCTTCCCTGACTCCCTTCTGGTGCTGCTGCAGGTCAGTTGTCTCCCTTCCTAAATGGCTGCAACAACCTCTGAAAGACACAAGCACATTGATCCCTTTTGGTGCACTCTGTGTCATCTGTTGTGACCCAGACCTCTTATTAGACTTGGCTTGACCAAGCCAAGGTTTGCTGAGATGGAGCATGTGGTCTGCATAAATAACATCTTGCTTTCTCTTGTTATTTACTCTCTTTGATTCTGAAACCACTTGCATTTCTGAGGTAGGAAAATATATTTAGGTGATGGTGAAATGATTCTGTTGCTTGGCTACTTATTGTTCTTCTGCTGTAAAATTTGCTCTTTACTCTGGGCCAATGTGCCTTTCATGAGAGCAGAAATTAGTCTCTATTAGACTATGTCTAAAACCTAATTGACATCACATTTATTAGCATAATCACACTAATGGATCTGCTTGCTCAAAAGAAACCCAACTCTTCTGTTGTTGTTCAGGCACATTAATGCTCAATGTGCTCTCTTTTTAGCTGATAGGTCACTTTAAATTGTGTTCTATAATACCAGATAGCAGATTTGCTTTATGAAATAATGTGGTTTTGACTGCACTTAGGTTTTTCCTTTATAGCCTGTGGAGTTCCAACTACCATCATCTTGAAATGGGTTTCTCTATGCTCAACAAAATGTTGATCAGGCTGAGCTGAATAGTATTTGAATGGAAAATATCTGAGAAAAAGGGGGTTTGGGGTTTGGGTTTTGGGTTTTTTTAAGAGAAATAGCATTTGATTTTGGAGGCAGCATTCTTTCTTCCCCTGTGTAGAGCTGGTCTCTGGGAAGGTGGTTAACGAGTGTTCCCCTGTGGGATGAGGGATTCCCTTTCTGTTTGTTTTCCAGCACTGTGGGAGCACCCAGAGAGAAATAGTCCAACCTGTAGCCATCTCAAAGTTGTGTATTATATTTTGCAAAGCTTTCACGATTTACCCATGAAAGTTGACAAATTTATGTCAAGAAAACCAAACAGTGGTCTCTACATGGGGGAGTGGGGGGAGTATGGGGGTGGGAGAAATGGGTGATTTTTGGATGAACAAACTATGCGTTATTTCAGATTGTAATTCGCAAGAGTGAACCACAGGAGCAATGTGTAAAGAAGGAACTAAAAAGGAAGAAACAAATAAGCCGTTGTGCAGTTATCACTCAGAAATGCAGTTAGACTCTGCCAGAGTGATCGGACTGCGAAGACTGTTTCCAGTTTTCCTGCAACAAATAAATTGCCAGCATGTTGTCCGTAAACAGGTTTCCCACTTAGATGCTATTCTGGGCAATAATATTATTTATCAAAAATTCTTTTTCTTTGTTTTATTTGGAAATCATTTTTCGGTGCCTGTTCTAAACCAATGAGTGTATGGCATTCATGAACTGAGAACCTCCTCCTATTACTCCTAATGTTGCCATGTAACATCTTGGTAAAGAACAGATAAAAGTTGTAACAATTTTCTGTATAGGCTTAGCTTTGGGGGAGATTTATCCCAAGGCACTACAGTTGCTGGGAAACTTATTTTTTTAAGCATCCCTTCCATACTGTATCTTTGCAGATTAATTGCTGTGTATTTACTAAAATAAATATAAAATAGCATGCTCAGAGGAAGAGGCCATGAGGCAGTGACAATCCTTTCCCCAGACTCTAGTCTGACCATAGTCAAGAAAGTGTGGACTCCTGGGTGCTCCTTGATGTATGCATGAGCTTTTACAGGAGAGAAGTCCCTAAAGGCATCCATCCAGATTGATTTCATTGAGTTTTACTAGGTTTTACTGTGATTAGAACCAGGTATCTTCGATTAGGGCAAGTAGGAAAAAGTCCCCAGCTGGATCAGTGCAGACTTGTGGATGAAGGGTGTTTTTTGCTATTGGCCAGGAAATTAGAAAAGAGTTGGAGGTTCTGTGCGTTGGATCTCCTTGTAAGCAGGTGTACCAGCTCTCTGCCTTGCAATTAGCCTTCATAGAAAGGCTAGTAATAGTACTAGGATTTTCTAAATCTTCTTTCTGTTCTTGCTTAGAAGCATTTACTTCATAAGAAACATTGTATTGATTTTCTGCATTGCTTTTATGTTTTTTATTTTTAGTATTTAAGTGATGCATGAACTACTTATTAATTTTGAAGGTACTTTTGAATTCAGGGTACATCAATATCTATAGCAGTCCTCTAACTTTTGATCATTCTACCTGTTAATAAAACTTACCCCTGTTGATTTTGTGGAAATATCCCTTTCATTTTTATAAGGGATATTTGAAGAGCTGATGTTTGTTTTCATAAAAAGTTGGGTTTGGTTTTGATGTTGGTTTTTGTTTGGTTGGTTTTGGTTTTGTATTTCCCCTTTCTCCTTTCATACCTCTGCTTTCTGAAAACTTGAATTTGTTTGGAAGGAGAAAAACCCTCAAACCAGAGAAGGGATCATTCTGTGGTTAGCTAGAAGCTAACATCCTTCAAAGTCACTTTTTTATATTTACCTTTGTTGTTGCTTGTCTTGAAGGGAGACAGAGGTTTATTCCTGTTTTATTAAGTTTCTATAAAATGTGTTGTCCTTATTTCTTTCAAGAAGAAAAAGTTAAACAGTGAAGTTTCACCTTGATTCCCCTCAGATTTAAGTTACTGTGGATAAATTGGAAGTCTGTCACAAATGTGGAAGAATTTGTGTTTTCTTTCTTGTCATATTTAATGTTAAATCATGACTTCATATTGTGTTCATTGGATACTATTAACTGGCTGTGCAGTGCCAGCAGTTGAGAGAATGAGGGAGTATTATTGTTAGCTGGATGTTTTCCGTTTGTGTCAAGTTAACCTTTTTTTTCCTACTCTACTCCATATGAACACTGCTCCTTAGGTTGCAGATATATTGAGAAATGACCCTGTTTCCAGGTGAGGAGGAGGTGGAAGGATTTTGTTTTTTATCTGTTGTTAAGTGTGCTGTATGAAGAACACATTGTAAAAGAAAAAAACAAATAATGTCCTTTATTTCTTTTTTTTCTTTTCTCTCCTCCCTCCTCACCCATATCCCCTGCTGTTTTTAAAACTAGGTATCAGATTGTAGTGGAAATAGTTCAAGCAACCACAATCAGCAATATTCCCCAAGTGAAGAGGCAGAAAGGTAAGATTCTGTTTTGTTAAGTCACATCTGATGTTTTTATTTTGAAAAGCTGCTTGAACTCCCAACATACATATGCAATCAGTGTGTGTGGTATTCTTCAACAGATTTTAGGAATGCTATGTGTTTAGTATTTCAGTTCCATTTCATTTGTCTGGTTCTTCCAGAAACTCCCATGGTGTGATTATCCCCTCATCGCATCTTCCTCTAAGCTGATGGATCATGAGAAAGTTCATCTCTATGATGCATTTATTTTCAGAACTTGCTGCAACTAGGGTTTTTGGCATTACAATTTTGCATGCTGAGCATCTTCCTTCCTGTTTCTTCTTCATGCACTCCACTCTTCGAAGTCTGTTCTGCTTTCAAAACACAGAAGGAGGAATGATACAGCATCATTGTCAGTCAGATTTATTTTGACTCTTCATTGTATTATGTTTATGTGTTGCAATACAGTGCTTTTAATCCTTCTGCAGTTTTTTTGCGATGCCTGCCTTTTAAATTGCATGTACATCTTACATTTCTATTTATATTTATTATATATACTACTTTTTATGGTTCTCAAAATGTACCAAAACTGTGGTATATCTTCCAGAGATTATATTGATGGCAAAATTGCAGACCAAATTTTTGCTTGGGCTTATATACTTAAGCTGTATCAAAACATAATTAAAAGGCAACAGGCACTATAAATTAATTTATTTGGAAACAAACAAAGATTAAGATTTTTATATTTTCATGTAATCGCTACTTATCAGGTTAAAAAAAAAATCCTTTTGTAGCTCGTTGTGTCACAAATGAAAGCTTTTAAAATGTAATGAAGTGTACTGAAAAATGCAGAAACAGAAAATTAAACATGCCATGGGGGGTTAAGTAAAATAATCTTTGCATGACAGTGTGAAGAGTTTGGGGTCCCTGCTGAAGTTCCTGAAAGTATAAGGTTGTCAACACTGATATGCCTTTAGTTTACATTCTACAATGTAGATGTGCATATGTGTAGGATAAATTGCTTTTGTCAAGGCAAGGGAAGTAGGCACTGGTTTTTGCTCAAATGTACATTACAGGAAGAGATACTAATATTTCTCAAATGAAATTTATTTAATGGAAAGTCTGTTTCATAAAGTTAATAAAATGAGAACAGGGAAGTTAACTCTGAGTACATTATGAAAAATCAATCTTTCCAAGCCCGTATTTCTATTTATGCTGCTATTGGTCTCTGTTGTGACAAGAATTGATTTAGGGAATATTCTTACACAGTTTGGGTTTCTACAATTAATTTCTGTCTTGCTCTCCTCTGTCTCACTTGAGGTTATCAGTTATTCACTGGTCCAAACCCTGAACAGAAGATATTTTTCTGAAGCTACATGTGCCTGGCACTGCAGAATAGACATAAAGATTATTGCTATGTATTCTGTCAAAGTAAATCTGGTTCCACTTACTCTGTGGTGAAGTTGGTTCTGCATTTTTATGGGCTCTTGACTTTTACCTGTATAAAAAAAAAAATCCAACAGAAATTCCACTAGCTTGAACTGAAACTTTGTGTTATGATACTGACTTTTATTATTAGTTTAGTCCTATGGCAACCATGTATGTCATTTAAGAGTTGATTCCCACAGCTGGCTATGTTAGCCAGTGGGGCTATTGTGTCAAACCCTCTTATTTCTTAAACAGCCAATGGTTATTTGCATTGTGTCTGAAGAAAAAGGTGACATTTTTTTGCTTGACACATGTGGAACAGTATGTCCAGCAGAGACATACAATACAATCTCACTATAGTTCACACAATTTAAGGCAGATCTCTAATCTGTTTCAGTTATTCTGCTAAGGTTTTCATCTACCAAAAATTTTCATGCTCAGTCTGTGTACAGTAAATTTTACAGCAAAACTGTAAAGGGTTTAAACGTAGTTCTGAAGGCTTTTTTGTGTCTTTTTTTCCCCTGAACTAGGTGGAGACATTTTTCTTAATGTGATAACAGATCTAACATATTCCTGAATTTTAGGAAAGGAAGCTGAAGGAAAACTGTGCTACCTTCCTTAAAACGAAAGAAAGCCAACAAAAACCCCAGCCCAGCTTGTTGCTGGTGCAAAGATTGTTGAACTGGTGTAGAACAGATCACCACATTACATCACCTTTTGATGTTTCTCTTTCTCACTACCCCTGCAACAGCTGGGTTTCATGGGGAATAGCTGAATGTAAGCTTTATGCCAAGTGGAAGTGTGTTTGTGCAATCTCATTCTATCTTTCTCTCTTTAGTCTGTTCCCCCAGTGCCTGCTGCATACCCATAATAATGCGTGAGCATTGGTGTTCCCCTTTCCTGCTAATAAATGAGCTCTTGCTCCAGCATGGCAAGAGATTGTCTTATTGGTAGCTGTTTCCTCTTTCCTGTGGCAAAGTTGGGTCCTAATTGTTTCTTTAGTGCCTGGGTGTTTAGCTAGGGCAGTGGAACTTTGAGTGGCAGTGATCTGTTGAGCCTGATACTTGCTCTCAGGATATGAATAGAGCAACTGTAAAATAGTATGTACATGGATATAGTCTGAGCCTCCATCAGTTTCAGGCATGGGAGCTTCCTGAGACAGCATTTGCAATAGAAAAAGGTACAGCAACAAGTGTGAGGAGCACTTTAGTGCAGCAGGAGTGGCCAGTACTATGGAGCAGCGAGTACTTAACTACTCTCTGAGCACAGTAAGTGTTTTGCAGGTACGTGACTAGTACTAAATATGCCTGAGCAGGACTGTGTACCTTTGCTGTTGGTTGAGGAGACATAATTAAGTCTCTAAAACTGACGAAAAAGGTTTGTTTATAAAAAGATTGAGTGTCGATTATTAAAGGATGAGTAGCCTGAGTACCAAGTTTCAGGCTTATGGCTTCTCATATGGGCTACAATTGCCTGACTTCTTTTACTATTTTGTCTGGTGATAATGAAGCATACATTTAATGCTGGTCCCCGAAGGGACTGGAGAGGAAGGCTTGTCCCTCAGCAAGGACAAGGTTCTTTACTTCTACTTTAACTAGTGCTGGTGCCACCTATTGGCAAAACATTTAGCCATTAAGACCCTTTAATAAAAGCGAAAAGTAGCTTAAAGTGCTTTTAAACATCATTGTATTAACTCCTCAGTAGTAAAAAATGGCATATTATAGGGTCTTTTTTCTTTTCAGATTTCTGTCATTTGAATCTTCTGGCATGTGAGCGTAGGAGAGCAAACGAAAACGTACAAAAGCATCTGATTCATGTTAAGCAGTAAGTTTTTGCATTTGACTCCCCAAGAAAGTCAAATGTCTTAAAAGGCTGAGACACAAAATAATTTGAGAGATTCCCAGAATTATGCCTGTTGGGGGTGGATGATGCAGCTTCCATAACCAAGAGAATTGCTTTTGGCCATTGCTAAAACTGAATAAGAAACCTAATGTAGCATTACTTTTTGAAGAGGTGCTGATGGGTTTATTTTGGAGTGGTGGAGCCCACTCTAAATAGAAGCTGTTATCTTGCATGCTGGCACTCCACTACTTCCCTCATTTGCACTCACACAAAAGTACTGAATCTGATGTGTAGGTGTATCTGCATTACATCTCCAGACTCTGTCCTTCTCTGTGTCCTTTTAAAAGAATGGTCAGTCAGGGTCACTCCAGCAGTGAGTGTAGGCATGGTTGTAGTGGTGGATTGTTTCGGTTGGGGTTTTTTTGTTTTGATTGGTTGGTTGGGTTTTCCTTATATTTGTTTTTTCTTCATATTGATAGTTTTAGACAGTCTTCCTCACAGTCACATGTGCTCTGGTTGGAAGAATCACGTCTTTCTACATCTTTAACTGTAAAAGTCTCCCATCATCTTGCCCTTTGATAAGTGGTCATTCCTTGTAAGTACTGAGCCAAATTTGTGCTAACTCTCAGGTATTTTAAGGTGGTGGTGGTCATTTTTTTCTTAATTAAAAACGAAGGACTAGAAATGCTTATCTGAAAATGTTTACTGCATTTTGGTTTAATTCAAGCAGTTTGTCAGGACAAATACACAGATCAGGCATTTTAGCATGAGTGAGAGAGGATCTGAGTTTCTAGAAGCAAACATAGATCGTAAATTTTCTACAGAAAAAGCTTAAAATCATGAAATAGCAACAAAGGAAGCTGATATAATAACTTGATATTTGCTATAATGTGAATAAGAAACACTTTAAATACACTAGTTCTTATTTTAGCAGATGTATTTTTGCTTCTTCTCTTGCTGATGTCATATTACAGGATCCTACAAGTATTTGGCAAGGATTTGCAATTTTGCTAGCTGCTTTATAAAACGAAAGCCCACGAAGGCATGTATCTCGTCTTAGGGCAACAGACAGCAAATATGTCAACAGATTTTCCCGTCCCAGACACTGTGAAGGGATTTGTTCGATTTGTCTTTTTTTTTCTGTGCCCTCTGCCTTATACGTGACTTCACAGCATGACCGGAAGCCATCCTTGGATGATGATGTGGAACTGTTTTTCAGACACCGTGTTGTAATCGACTCCAGAGCATCCCTGTTGAGAAAACTGCTCCTTTTCAAGCAGGGATTGCGAGACAGATCGAATAAGCAGCCATTTTTCTACAGAGAGATCTGCTGTGTTGCAGTAGATTTCTCCTGCTGAGTGTTCCCACTGTGCATGTAGATACCCACTTTTATATGCGGAGCTGACAGCTGGTTCAGAAACAGAGCTGTCTGTGGGCAGGCTTCTTAGGTGCTGTGGTTCCGAAAGAGGCTTGAATGTTTGGCTTTAAAAAGGGACTTTTCTTTTAGAAACTGGGAGTCCAAGCTACCTTGGGTGTGTAGGTTGTGCTGTGTGGGTTTTGTCAAGATGGTAATTTAGTGTAGTGAGATGGGTACTTCTGCATTCCAGCGATTTACAGATGCCATTTAACTTAATTATGACAAAACTAGTATAATTCCTTCCCCCACCCCCATCCTCCACACGGGGATAAACATGCATACACAATTATTTTTGCATAGCTTTTTGGCAAAGCTTAAAGAGCTGACATTATGCATGTTGTGCTCAAGCAGTAAGTGTGGAGGGAATGCTTGTGGATGAAGGTGAAACAGTGGCTCTGATCATTGTAGACTTGTTTTTTTTGATTTGTGATTTTTCAAATCAGTTTGGTAGAGGAAACTTTTTTCTGCTCCTGAGATCCTTCGTGTGTGCTAGTGATAGTAATGCATCTTGTCCATGGTGGTTTAGAGAGATGCCCATTGGTGAAAGAGGGAGGAGAGAGGCTGACTGGTCAGATAGAAGTGAACAGGGAAATGAATGCAGGGACCTACAGACAGAGACTGCCTGTGGTGGATGTTATTGTATAGTATGTACTTACTCTCATGCTCAAATTTACCTTACTGCTATTTTGTTTTGCTCAGCTGTGGCTATCATATGAGAAGCTGCATTGCACTATCTATTGCTAATGATCTGTGCCTGAATTCTCCATGATCTTCCTTTAAATTCCTTCCACCAGATCTGTTGCCTGAAGTGTTTGGGCATTAGCAGTTTTTTCACTTTTGTCTGATCACGCTAGAGCTGGTTTCTTGTTGTTTGCAAGACCCAACATTCTGACAGAAGAACAGACAGTGTGAATATGTACTGCAGTTCAATGTATTTAATGCATAAAAGCTGACCAAATGGCAAAACTACCAAAAAAAAAAAAAAAGGGGGAGAGGGGATATTAGTTCTGAGGAATCCATTTTCAGAAATGTTTTTGGTGGATTCTAAGATCTCCTGGCCTATCTCAAATCAAGGTAGTTATGGAGTGATTCAGAAGAAAATGTGGAAGCTTTGTCAGAAATCACTGCAGCTGTGCAAAAACAGACTGAAAAAGATTTGTAGAGGTGGCTTAGCTTTGAGTGCTTGGTAAGTTTGAGCTCATTTTGGACCATTTGCATTTTGATATTTTACAGTGCAAATTGAATTATCCACAGCTGTGGATTGATATGCAGAGTTTGAAATTCTGCTTTTGGTACTAATTGCATTTGGTGCGCTTGGGAGGGGTGCACGGTACTCCACTGAAGTTCCACCATGGCACTGCATGTCTTGGCAAAGTTTCTCCTGATCAGAACTATTTTGGAGGAAGGTACTAATTGATCCTTTGCTCCTTTGAGGATGGAGGCCCTGCTTAGCTGTTGTGGGGAGGAAAAGCCAAAGCAGCACGAGTGATTTTATTTGTTTTTAACAATAATTAAAAAAATATTCCTCAACTGATATCAGCTGTGAAGTTGTTGATAGTTAAAATTATCCAAAGGATGCATTTTCTTTAATTGTATAGCGATGAAACAGTGTATTAGCAGCATGTATGTATTCCTTTTCCTTTTATTGAAGCTGGCTGAGGGGTATGTGAGTAATTGCAAGTCTTTTCTTTCATAACTTTCTGGTTTTATTTGGTTTATGCAGTGATTCATGGATGTATTGATAATCAGCTTTGCTGATACAAAGAAATGGCAAAAAAGGCTTTTAATTATGTCAGTACCTTTGTGGTGGGATCAGTCAATAATAGATAAAAGATCAAAGTTGTCTTTATAGTTCAAAATACCTTTTTGATAGGGCTTAATGTGGAAAACCCCCAAACATTTCCAATCTGAAAATCAGAGAATTTGCAAAATCTTGGGGTTAGGAGAAAACCAATGATACGCCTAATCCCTTGCCAGCTGACATACAAATGCTGCGCCTTTTATTGTCCATTAGCTTATCTTTCCTACTTTGGGAGAGGAAAGTCATGTTCAGTGTTTGCCCAGGTTTCCACACCATCTCTCCTGCGCCGAAGTTCCTTAGCCACACTTTGTGCTGGGCTGCTCTTCATCAGCCTCTTGTTTACTCTTAAAGGGACATTGCTGCCAGGCTTTCATGGTGAAAAGCTAAATTAAATGCTCTGTTGACTTCCCTGTCGGGATAACATGCCAGGAAAACAGATGGCATTTTTTTTCATGATAAACTCATTTTATCATTTGCTTCAGTGAGTATTATCTCTGTAGTTTACCATTATATGGCAGCTCAGATGCAGATGATACTTACCCATTAAAACTAACAGTCTTTGAATTGGGAAGGTTCCCTACCAACATACATAAATACATTCAGTGAATAAAGTGCAATTAACAATATGGGAGAAGATTCTGGGAGGATATCTGCACTCACATTACCTTTAGAACTTTAGGGAGCTCCATGTACTGTGAGTTGTTCTTCAGTATGAAAGTGACAAACATAATCACATGCAGTAGTTACATGTGGCTGTAAGGGGAAATAAAAGGATGAAAACAGTCCTAAAAGGAGAAGGTACCTTAACATATTAGAAATGTGTTTAAAAGACCTGTTTTAAATAATTCCTAAGAGATTTTCTTTTTCTGTCTGGTTCTTTCTTTCCAGCAACTGTTTTAAAAATGGAATGCTGTTTTCATCTATAGTGTTTTACTAGCATTTAATATTTTGAAAACATAGTAGAATGGATCTCTGTTATTCATCCCTGAGCAATCAGTTAATCCAGAGCCAAGTACAAGCCAGGTGCTTTGCTACTGAGCTCTAGTTGCGGCTTACAAAAAGCCTCTTACAAAAAGAGGAAAATAAGACCAGTGTATAAATGTAAATAAGCAGATACAAACCAGGAATTATTTCAGTGCAGTAGGGTTTTTTAATCTGGTTTATCTGCTGCTTCTTTTCTTTAGACCCTGGTAATTAGCTGAAGAGGCCAGAATGTAGAATACACAAACATTGTATGTTTTATTACCAGATCCTATTCAGCTGACTCTCATTTTCATGTTACTTCAATACTGTGCAGTCTTGGTGTGGCACTGTAAGATTTTTCTTCTTAGTCGTATGACCATTTTGAATGAAATTCAAGCAGTGTTGCTGCCTGGAGGAGATGCTGTATGGTGTGCTGTTCACATCAGGCTCAAGAAATTTGGATTTGTAGATGAAATGCATGGAAACATGTCATGCTGGTCTGGAGGGGCTGAGTCCAGTCCCTCATGGCTCTAGGTAGTCAGTGTTATGTTCAGTAAGGTACAGAAACTATCAGTTTCACGTGTTATCTGTCATGCACCATAACTGCAGGTAACTTCTCAAAGCCATCTGATCAGTGTACATCATGTACTACACAAGTCTTGAGCCTCTGTCTTGCAACAAACTATGAGAAGAGAGCTGGAAGAGTCAGATTTCACTGGATGTTTGAATAATGATTTTTTTTTTCTGAACTGTTTTATATAAGCCCTTTAGGTATCATTGGAGAATGTTTCAAAATCACCCTGTTGTTTCAAGTACAAACTCTGCATTATCTGTTCTCATTTGTATAGTTGACTACAGAATGAAAAATGCTTTGATCAGGCAGGTCACAGAGGCAGTGGTGCAATGATATTTTCATGTTGTAAAGGACTGTCTCTGATCTGCTTTATTCTTAGATTCAAAAGGAAGAGAAACTGCAGCAATGAAAGCTGACCTACTGAGGGCTCGCAATGTGAAGAGATATATTAATCAGCTGACGGTGGCAAAGAAGCAATGTGAAAAGAGAATAAGGCTCCTGGGAGGGCCCGCTTATGATCAGCAGGAAGATGGCATTTCTGAGGAAGGGGATGGCCCTCAGAGTCAGAAGGTATAAACTGAATAACACATACATTGTCTGAAGGTCATTCTAAATGTCTTAGCACTGGATCATATTATCCTCACTGTCATTAATCCCTCCCTTCCCTCCAAGCCAAGTACAAATTAGTTGCTTCATAGTTTGGTTAGGGAAAAGATCACTGAAGTACCTGAAAAATAGTGATCACTGGGCCTGGGATGTTTCTACATGTGAAACTTCACAAAGGGTCAAGTGGCTCATAAGCATGTGTGATTTTTCAGGTGTACTGCATATACGAGCTAATAAAGACATGGTGGCCACCTTTCTGAAAGTACCAACTTGCCTTCAAATAGAAGATTGCCAACACATGTGCAGTGTTTCTTCAGCCTTTGTTATATGTACTTTTGGAAATACTTGTGAGTTTTGCAAATGCCAAGTTATTCAAAAGCAAACACTTACTTGTGGAAGGCAATTGATAAAAATGTAAGGGCTGTCATTGCAAAAAAGCTCTGGTAAAGCTGTCGACTGAATGCTGGTTTTCAACATCACTGTAGTCTGGAATTAGAAAAAAATACTGTTGTGTTAGCCAGCATCTACAAAAATAAAACAATGTCTAGTTATCCTTGCTAAACTTAATAGGTTTAGTGACTTCTTTGTGTAATCTACTCTGTTTCCTTTGGGCGAAGTACAGTAATAGATGTACTCAAATGAGAAAGTTTTCATCTTTTTTCATATATATAGAAGTTACCCTTTCATGAAGGGATCTTTGATATTTATTATGTCCTTATAATAATTGTAACTTATTGGCATGTAAGAAAAAGTTGCATGGTGGAGAAATAGTTCTTAACTATCTGTGTTTTGTCTGTCTTGAGTAAGGCCTGAAAGAGGGCAGTTGACTACCCCCCTCATCCTTAAAGTATGATTTCAGACAGTGTGTTATAGATTGTGCCAAGGCAGTCCTGATCTTTTTCCTGGAGTTGAGTGTAGCAAGAGGTGCCAAAGAGAAAAGGAGAGAGAGAAGCATGCGGCAGCACCACATGAGCCGCTGATGGCATTGATGTCGCCTGCTGAGATGTTACTGGCTTTACAGGATAGATACATAGTGACAAAAGATTGTTCAGGAACAGGATCAGGTAGTGAAGGTGCACTGGATGGGGTCAGCAGTACAATAAAATGTAATATTATTGTATTAAAACCAAAGGAATTCCTGCTTTTAATGTTGCACGGTTTATAAACCGATGGGTTTTTTTTTTGATGGGAGTTACTGGCCCAGGGTTGTGTATCTTGCAATTATACCTATGAGCAGCTCCATATTGAGTTAATGGTACTATTAATAGGAATTAATATTCCTTGCACAGGCATTTGTTGCATTGGTGGCGGAAGCAATAGGATCTGCTCTGTTTCTGAGCTTTTGATGAAGTTTCTATGAAGAAACCCTAGAACCCCTCCACATTCATGTCAGCATAGAAAACAGCAAAAGTGCTGCTCTCTTCTGTTGCCCCCAACTCTCCTATCAGGAAACAGGCTGAGGGAGGCTGGATGAGAGGTGGAGGCCATGCTGTTCTCTTCTGAGCACAGAAAAATGCCCAAGGCTTGGCTTAGGAAGGGGGCTCTCTTCAGTGCTGCTTCTTCCCACCCTCTTTCTGCACTGTGGTAACTGCAGTCTGGGTTATTTCAAGTCAGCTAGTTCTATTTTGGATGCTGGCCGCTCCTATGTGGGCAGTAGTGGCTCAGAACACTTCGAACATTTTCTAAGCAAAAAGGAAAGGCGTAGTTTGGGACTTAGCAGATAAGCTAGTGTTAGTATGCTGCTCCTGGTGACCCATAATATCTGTAAATTTAGAGTCTGGCTGTGCCATGTTTTCTGCTAGGATAGCACTTAACCTGGAGAATAACTAGTTTGTGTAGAAGAAACTGGAAGCTTGCTTTCCTGTCTTCAAGTTACATGGAATGGGTCAGAAATGAGCATCTTGATTTTATGCTTCTGTGTAGTACAGAAGCATGAATACACTATTAACTCTGGGGAATATTTGGTATTAGTTGAACAAAGGACTAAGACTAGTGACCTAAACTGGTATTTTGGTTTCACTTCTGCAGCCTACAGAAAGCTTTGTCTTTCCTGCAGTAGTAGAGGAGTAATAGCACTGCTGGTGCTATTACGGTTTGGATTATGGTCTTAAATGTGGAGGTGGATTATTTGGAGCTGTTGATGTTCCTATTTTACAGATTTAAGAAACAGAAATTAGGTGCTTTGAAATACTTTTTTTTTTTTCTCCTTTCACAGCAGAAGCTAATTATAAAACAGTGTCAGTTTTCTGTTTGACTAGATAGTCCTGTGACTGTTATGTTTTTGACTTTGCATATGTTTCACTCACCTTATTATCCCGAATCTGGGTTCTCTAGGGAGGTCATGAATGTGTGAGTTATAATCAAAAGCTTATAAGCAAACAAGCAAACAAACCAACCCCAGCTGCTCTCTTGAGTCTGAATTGTATCATTTGCTCTAATGCTGATGTATATTCTGTCCTGGGTGTTAGATTTGCTTTCAGAGAAAATGCAGTTCAAATTAGTGTAATATATAAAGCATCTCTTCTAATCTACTTATGGTCAGTGCAGGTTTAGTCTTTTTTCATAGAAACGGTACCTGCACAGTACTGCAGTAATTAATTGAGTTCTTGTTGTCGTCTGTGTTCATTCAGCAAACCATTTGTTTTCTCTGTTGTCTTCAGCACAATAGCCACATCACCACATCTGTGATTTGATGGGTGCAGTCACAGCATTTTCTTAGCAGAGCTTTTTGTGAACCTCAGGTGGTAAGAGGAGCTGTGGCGGTCTGATCCTAGACTAGCTGTGAAATAGCAAGGAAATGGCCTAAGTGTATTTCTGAGGCACAGGCAGTTCATGTTCATAATCCTACTGAAACTCCTGCAGAAAAGGCCTTGCTTCCAGCATGTATGAAGAGAGGCTGAGAAAGTTGGGGCTGTCTGTTCAGCCTGGAGAAGAGAATGTTGCATGGAGACCTCATAGCAGCCTTCCATTATCTGAAAGGGGACTACAAGGATGCTGGAGAGGGACTCTTCATCAGGGACTGTAGTGATAGGACAAGGGGTAATGGGATTAAACTTAAACAGGGGAAGTTCAGGTTAGATATAGGGAAGAAATTCTTTACTGTGAGGGTGGTGAGGCACTGGAACAGGTTGCCCAAAGAAGTGGTAAATGCTCCATCCCTGGCAGTGTTTGAGGCCAGGTTGGATGGGGCCTTAAGCAAACTGGTCTAGGGTGGGACGTCTCTGCCCATGGCAGAGGGGTATTGGAGCTAGGTGATCTTAAGATCCTTTCCAGCCTTAACTATTCTATGATTCTCCTTATCCGTGGATAGATGCTGATGTAACTGGTGACTGATGAGACTTTCACTGTGATTTCTGAACTTGAGATCGTGTTATGTCAGGATATTTCCCTGTACAGAATTTGGGGATATAAAGAAATCAAGCTTCAGTTGTTGTTCCCCTGTTGCCTGCAGATGGGGTGTTTTACGACAGAATTTCATGAACATGTGAGTCTCAAGGCAGGGGTTTTTTCTGTTAGTGTATGTGCAGTAAAACATTCAGGTACCTTATGCAGTATATACTTCCTGATAGGTAACTAATCATGGCATTTATTTCAGCTACTGCTTTATGTGACAAAGGTAACCTTCTGGTTACTTGCCTCTTCTTAAAAGATAATAAAGAATATATGCTTTAATTTTAGCTGGTGTACAGACAAAGCATTGTTACTGTTCCTGAAAATGCAGCTTGGAAAGAGACAACATTTTTCCAGTGTAATTTCTGCAGTGTGACTGTGTCATCATCCCAGCAGAAAACATTCACGACTGGCCCAAATTCTGTGTAACCACCCAGGATCTGTAGTGCTGTTATCAGCTTTGTTGTGGTTATTCATTATAGGCCAATGTGGTTGTAGTCAGTGGGAACCTGGTGTGTTGCAAAGAAATAGATTCCTGTGCATCTGTGCTGTGTCTGGTGCCTATACAGGTCCTTGCAAATTAACCAGTTGTTTTTATGTTCTTCTCCAGAGAGAGGTTGTGACTGTCTTTAGGGATTTGTCAAGACCAGCTCTTTGCTTTGTAGGGCCAAGAACAAGGCTATTCTGTGTGCCTATGTTAGGGATCCTGGTTAGAGCACCCTGCTTGGAAAAAATAAAACCCTAACCCCTTCCTCGTCTTTGGCAGAGCTTCTGAGCAGCTGTGGTATGTTAGCTACTTCCCTGTTGGAGCAGGGAATTGATGTAGCAGTGCTAAAGCTGCTGTTTTTTCCAAGCCTAGAAGCTGCTCTCAAGTCAAAAGGACTTGAAGAGTTGCTGTTGAGGCTGATCATTCTAAGATTATATCTGCTAACTGGATGTTAGAATTGAGGGTGTACACGTGCCTTAAGCTTTTCTGTCCATTAATTTGTCCTATTTGAGTATTTCAGTTTGCAAGGTAACTAATAGCATGTGTGTGTAACAGCATTAGGCACCACCTCTTTAATTACTATGGGGCACCTGTGCAATGGGCCCTTTGTTAGGGATGGTTACGCTTGCCCTGCTCCCTGCAGCAGCATTTACCCAAAATTAATTATAAGAGGGGATGTTTGTTAATTATCCTCTTTTCTGGCAGCCTGGGTGGAGATACTTTGGATAATAGAGGCATAAAGAGCAAGGTGACCTCTTGCTCAAGAAGAGACAGCATGTGCTCTGCATTGTGATTTATTACCTCTGCTATCATATATAGAGCTGAAATTTCTGGAGATGGTGAAGATCTCTGTTCAAGAGGCTGGAAGACCCTCTTCTGCTTGTGTTTGAAATATTGTCCTTGATAAAAAGATTGAATAGAGAATATGATGATGCACAACAATCAGGCTAAACCACAGACTGCCCTTTGAATTGTCATCTCTGAGTTCTTCTCTTGGACAGTCTGATCACTATTTCTGTAATAAGCCTACCTTCGGCAAGCCTGACTCTCTGTGCTGTTCACTGTGAATTACAGTGCAGCCTCTGAAAGGCAGAAATTTGTGTTCATATACCTGAATAGTTCTGAAGCTAATAGCAAGCCAGGCTCAGAAGATATTGGTATGGTAAAGGATGAAGAGAAGAATGGCATATGACTGTTGCTAAGAAACTCTGTAGATGAAAAGGAGCATTTCAGCTGAGACAAATATAATTTACTTAAACACTGCCCCAAATTTGGGGAAGCTGTTTCAGGAAAAGCATAGGTAGCTACGGTTTTCAAAGAACCTTCTTTAACTTGGTTTATTAAGGAAGTGACTTGTGCTAATAATTGTGGCACATGGATGTGGTTTCTTCCTATATAACTTGAGTCTAGCAGACTGTTTTTCCTAAACGTAAGTTGGTGCTGGAGTCTCACAGGTACTAAGCTGAGTAAAATAAATGATCTTCCCAAAGAGATGCTGATACATGACTTGAATTGTATTAGGTATTGAAAAACCTATATTAGAAAAATATGTCATGGGTTAATATGCCTTAGCCTTGGTTGGAATCCACGTCTTGCTCCATACCAAATTATCTTTGCTCTAAAATGCAAAGCCATAGGAAGCTAAGATTCATTAGCCTCAGTGATTAAGGACCTGCTTTTCTTTTCAAAGAAAAAGATGAAGGTTGGTTGGTTGGTGTCTGTGAGGTACAAAGCAAGAGACCATGACCACTCTGGTGTAATTAGATTCCTGGCAATATAAATAATGGCACAAAATGAGCTACATGAAAACTAGACTGAGCTGCTACACTGAAACGTTGGAGGGGAAGGGGTGGTTGGTTTTGATGGTGTGTTCTGAAAATTGGTTCTATTTTTCAAAGGAAGCCAAAGTTGTTCATGTTGTTCAATGTGGGAAGCTGTTCATTTTGTCAGGGAGGTGTTTTGTTTCCAAGTAGGTGCTTCTCTCAAAGAAAAAGCCTGGCTTCACAAAAATAGTAGAGGATGAGGAAGCAATAATGGCTTTTTAATCCAACATCTTAATGGCTGCAGCATCTGCTTAGGTGGGGGAAGTATGTTTCATTTGCTTCTCTGCTTGACACATCCCCTCCTCTCTAATCTCAGAAAGAGTCCTGAGCATTATATCACAGCCTGTACCCTTTCCTGCTGCATTTCTGATAGATGCTTTTCAATGACACACAGTTAATGGGATGCCTTAGCTGCTAGGGTAAAGAGCTACACTCCATCTTTCTGTGTCCCTAGGAATAATTGAGATAAATCTCAAAGCTCTGTGGCCTGTGATGTGGCAACTGCCGGTGTAACTATTTGTTTGAATCAAGCTAAGCTTTCAGCTTGTCTTCTCTGCCTTGCAGGGACAGGAGAAGTTAAATTTTTGGCAGTAGTATTTCATAAATGACTTGAAATGCCATCTTAGTCCTTTGAAATATAGTCTTACCTCCTGGACAGAAGATAAGTGGAAATAATTTCTGCCTGGTAGGAGCATAGATGTGTTTATTTTTCAAGTACTTCTAACTCATATTTTTTATTCTTTAAAATTATTTTTCTTTAAATGAAGCTAAACTATTACTGTAGAAGGTCTGTACACTTGAATATAGTACACATGCATGGTGCTCTACGGGCACACCAAGTGAAAAGATTTTCCTCATAAGGGATGGAGAGTTAGGTTTTTCCCAGGTTTTATTCTTTAAATTTTTCTTTCTTCAGATTCTTCAATTTGAAGAAATTTTGGCTAACCCTTCATACCGAGAGCACTTCCGAATCTACATGGAAAGGATGGACAAGATGGCTTTGATTGGTCTTTGGGAGTCTGTGGAGTACCTGAAGAATGCTAACAAGGTGGAAGAAATTGAAAGTCCATGCAGCTTGTACATTTAATGGGAATCTCTGCTGCTTGTGATGTTGGTGTTAGGAAATGTCTCTGTACTTACGTTATTAAAACAGCAATAGCATAGGATGGGTGCTGAGCAATTTAGAGGGGTTTTTATCTTGCTTATGTCAATGTTTGAGGATAATGTGCAATTAAAAATTGTGGACTGTTGTGAGGATGGTTTCCTGTTGTTCTTTGTAACAACATAACCTGTAAAAAGGATGCTGTATATGCTAAAATAGTAGAATTATTTCTCACTCTATCAGAGAATTAAAAAAACAGCTTGCATTAATGTTTTGGCTTTAGTTGTATCATCTCATGTGAAACTGTTTGATAGTCTGTACATAAACTTCTCATCCTGCCAATTACAAGAAGCCCATTGAATCCAAAACCATGAACACTTGTGTATATATGTTTTTAAAATCCTTCTGAAAGAGTGACTTTGCTTTGAAAGATCCTTTCATCTCTCCAGCAGTTCTGTTGCTGTATAAGCAGCTAAGTTTCTCAACGAAACAATGCTGTATTATAATTTGTGCTAAGATAAAGTAGGCATGAGAATTCTGAAGCAGGTGTAGGAAATACAAAGTTGCAAGAAGTATCCCGGAGCAATGGGAACAACCAACTCAGGCTAGGAAGTGATCATAAAAAGGGTTTGTTGCGCACATTAAAGAGAGTTGTATAGATCAGTTTTGATTTGCAAACTGCTCGTGTTTGGAAAAGGTGCTGTAAATCATTTTGTGACCTTTCATCCGTGATTTCTCATTTTGCTTTCAGAACAATGTGTAGTGCGTTTATTCAAGACTTCCCATTTTACAAAAGAGATTCTAACACAGTGTGCTTGTCTTCTTCCATGGAACATTAATGTGGTCTGCTGCTAACACGGGCAGTTCTGATTACAAAAAAGGAGCAGCTATGCAGCCATGTGGCTGTGATACTGTCATATGAGGCAGGCCAGCACATTGTACCGTACTAATGGAGTGAATAAAACCTTTTTAATTTGGGTCAGTTTAGAGAGATAATAATTTAGAGAGATGGTCATGGGCTGTGCTGCATGACTTCCTCTTTCTTGTTCATTACTGCACAGTTCAACCCTATGCACTGTTCTGTGCTCAGTGGAAATACCTGGCCTTGTGGACTGATAAATGTCTCTTGAGTTATGCTTTTTTCCTGTTTCTTTTTTCTTTTCCCTCCCCCTCAAAATTAACTATGGTAATGTATAAAGGGAGTTGATCTTAACAAGACAGGAGAGCTAGTACAGCTGAACTCTACAGTCTGAATTTAAAATGGTGACCACAGTGTTGCTCTAGCACCTTTTCCTTTGAATACCAGCTTTTGGAGCACACATTTAAAAGCAGTGGGTGCTCCTTCTCCAAGCAGCTATGGTAATTTTAGAACACAGCTGTTTCTTCACTTAACAAACAGGGGTATTTATCTTGTGAAATCAACTGCTTAGCATAGGTGCAGAGGCAGAATGCTTGATCCCAGTAAGAGATTCACAGATGTATCCTCATACATCTGGGCATGAAATTAGTTTGATCATCCTTCAAATTATGCACCTGGATCCTGAGTCATCCTGATATTTTTAACATGTTTTCATTATTCTTTTCTCCCTACTCCTCCCTCCCTGCATTGTAGGCTGAAATACCTCAACTGGTGAGTGAAATTTATCAGAATTTTTTTGTGGAAAGCAGAGAAATACCCGTGGAAAAATCCCTTTATAAAGAAATACAGCAAAGTCTTGTGGGGAATAAAGGCATTGAAGTATTCTACAGAATTCAGGCAGATGTTTATGAAACTCTAAAGGACAGATACTACCCCTCATTCATTGTCAGTGATTTATATGAGAGATCAGTCAAGAAGGAAGAAGAAAGAATTTCTGCTCAGTTAACTCCTGAGGACAAAGATGAAGTGGTGAGTCACACAGACAGTTTCTTTCACTGTTATTTAAGGTGATCTGAAGATGATCCTGACTAAAGCATATAGCAGCATCTGCTGTCCTTGAGCTTTGGACTACTTTTTTTGTTTTTGATGTATATATAAAAATCATCACTCTTGTAGTTTCATCAGGCAAACCTGATACGTTTGCAAGCTCTTTGAAACAAAATGGTACAAAATGACTGCTTAAACTTCATATTAGCAGATATTTCAGATTTCTAAGCTTTTCGTATTTCGTATCATTTATTACCCTCCTTAGTATCAGGGAACTCAAAATATACCCCATACAAGCTCAGCTGCTCTGCTTTTCCATGAAGGAAATCACACTGAAACATCAATAGGTTTCTGTCTAGAAGTTGTCTGTCCCCATCTCCTGTGCATTTCTTTCGTTCTAAGTACTATTTAAAATAGCTGCATAGAAGTAGAGGAAAAAATAATGAAAAATATGATCTTAGTGCTTTTTCAGTAATTTGTTGAATAAATGAATAGGCTGTGTTGGAAGATAAAACTGATTTCAAATAGCACTAGAACTGTAAATACTAAAACAGGACATTCAAAATGTCATAAGCAATAACCCAGTGGCAGCTCTCTTGGGACCTTTTTTTTCAGTGGGTTCTCTAAATCAGTCATTGTTGGGGAAACTTGTGTTAAGTTTAAAAACATTTTGACAAGAGCATCTCAGACCAGTGAGCAACTTTCAGTCAGGCTGCCGCTTAGATCAGCATGAGTGTCTGCATTTTGCACGTGAACTTGCTCAGAACAGAGTCAAGTGTAACACTTTGTCTCAGACTGGCTGTAAAGGGACAAAGAAGCAGAATCCAGAGATGCTGATTTACATCCTGCCCTTTAGAAACAATTTTTCCCGAACCTACAGCTTTGTAGTTACTGCTTAAATATGACTTTCCTTTCTGTAGGTGAGCTATTACAGTCTCGGTAGTCTGCATGCCAGGAAATCTGCAGAGATGAGCTGTTATAAGTAAATGGCTTCCAATATTGAACTTTTAGAGCCTGCTGGATTTTTCATTGTTTGTTTCTCCCTGTATTCTTGATAAAAGATTCAAGACACGTTTTCTGCTTTCCTCGCTGCTGACTCAGCTATGTGTTGGAGGTGGTAGATGCTTCAAAGACTTTCTGTCCTTGTGTTTGCAGTTATTGGAACTTTGAGTAAAGACTGTTCTTGGTCTTGTACAGAAATTTCTAAACATTGTGCTTTTTAATCTCTTATATATATATTTTACACATAGTCTAACAGCGATAACTGTTTCTGTAAGAAAACTGATACAGCACTTCAGGGCTAGCTGTCCTCTGTCAGGTAGCACACCAGCATCATCTGTCCTTCCTCTGAGTCCTTGGATATGTATGTGCTGGGTCTGAAGATTGAGTCTGCTGTGAAACCTTAAAGACTAATATATTGCCAAGTTGGCTTATATGCTTAAAGGCTTTTTCCAATTTTAACAACAAATTTAAGTATGAAGTTGCATATACTGTTAGGGCATCTGTCAAGTAGGGCAGTCTTAGTGGCTCTGTGCTATGCTTCAGGGTCTTCAAGGTGAAAATAAGAGTTCCTTTTTCCAAAGCTTCCAGTGATGTTTAGATGTTAGTGAAAATGCACTATTGGCTAATAGGTTTGGGATTTTTCCCTCTCCATGTATAGGAAGTCACAGCTGAGAAAACCTATGTTTCTGGAAGAATCCATATTGTTAGCAAATACTGTTTTCATTTTAGTTTAGGTTTTGGAAATCTACGTCTTCACTTCCTGGGGGACTGTGGGAGTTATCTATGTTAATTCCCTATAAATTTACTGTTAGAGCTGGATAGGTAAAAAGCCATCTAGTGTCCTCATCGAGGGGAGGACAAAACAGTGAGCCCTGGTTAAACTTGAGAAAATCTAATCAGAAGATTGCAATTGAGGATGCCACTCAGCTGTTTCTGCTGCATGTGGAACAAGCTCTTTCTTCTTCCTTCCACGCTGGCATGGCTTTTTGCTCCTTAGACAAACCTCCTTTGAAAAGTCATGAGAAGATGTGAAATACAGAAGCAAGCAGTGCCTGCACTCAGCACTTCAAGGAAACAGGGTCTTGTCACTGCATCAGTGCTGCACGTGTCAGATTGCTAAAATAAGCCCAAAGTCTGTGTTCTGCAGGACTCACAGGAATGAAAGTCATTATCAGTTTAGCAATCAGGGGAAAATAGGACAGTCCTTTGTGATCTCAGCTCTGAGTGTGTTGGTTGTTTATTTGCTAGATTTGATGATTTGAATAGAGGTAATTTGCTACCTTGTAGTTTTAGCATTTTTGTGATAAATCCAGTTTTTCCTATGTCTGAAATGTTAATGACAGAGAAATCATATAGGCTACCTCTGGTAGCACAGCCTTACTAATTTGTAATTAATTGCAATCCTTTGATTACTAGAACCTAACTTCTTCATGTGAAAAGTCTTTTAATTCTCCAGTGCTCAAAACAGCTGTTTGAATTCTTTTTGACCTCTGTGCTTCCCAACAAGTGTCAGGGTTTGGTTTGGTTTGTTTTTTATTTTTATGGTTTTTTCAGTAGTGTTTTGAATAACATCCAGTGTTGTTAATTATTATTGTTACTTGTATTATTGTAGTGCCAGGAGATGACAAGTACCTTCCATGACCTGACCTCTATATGTATGCTTGGAGGCAATATCTGACCTGCCAGTCCATGGAAGCAGACAAAAGAAAGCACAGGGCAGGCAAATGCAAAGCTGGAACAGGGCATGGATTTCATAGCATAGACCTCCTGACATCTGCCTTATATTACTCTCCCTTAGGGGGATCACACTAAGGAGATTAATTATTGTTGCTACTGTATCTCTTTTCAGGCCTTTTTTTACTAAGATGTAAAATACTGCAGAATTTGCAGTAGGCTTGTCTTCTCTAAAACTTGCAAATTTAGTAGAGTATGAGACTTCCTTCTGTTAGCTTTTTGTTAATTGCATAAAGGTAGAGCTTACTTAGTAGGAATATCATTCACAGAACACAGAACTCTCCTTCATGAGATGAGATTCATAGCATCCCACTAGACACATTCAGTCACAAGCAGACCTCAAAGATCTTTGAACATGGCAGCAGTAACATCTCAGTGCTGTGTGTGCTGCGTCTCAAGGTCTCTTCGTGCCTATTTGAGGAAGTACAGTAGGAAAGGGGAGGCTGAGGTAAATGCCAAAAGATGTTGAAGAGAATGTCACCAAAAGGTGTGAAAGTTCCTATTTTTTTGCATGCCTGTAGTACACAAGATGGAAAAAGCTGTTGATTTGTCTGAATGAGTATGAGAAATGATTTATGGGTTTAGGGTAATGCATATATGCTTTTAACACATTTTTGTTAACACATCTAAAAACAGCAGTAAAATCTGTTTATGAAGAGAGAGGACGTGGTTTAGATTGTTCTGTGGGCTGATAAATCTGTCTTATGAGGGTTTGTGGGAGGCAGGGCTGTGTGTTAGAACTGCGGGGTTTTTTGGTTTTGTCCTGTGTTTCCCCCATATCATTATCTTTCAGTTCAGAGCTAAGTATTTGCTTTTCTGTCTGGCTCTGAATATCGATCATGACTACTAAGCTGTTGTTGCTTTTAAAATAAACTTTGATTCTTCCTCTTATTTACACTAAAGCCTTAGCTTGAAGGTTATTTTACACAGTTTGTGAGAGTTTCCAAAGAGCTGTGGTGTTAAGTGGTAATTAGCTTTGTTGGTTCTGGGTTTTGGTTGGTTGGGCTTTTTAACAGACTTACATTTCATGTGGGATCTGATGGTTGGAATATCCATTAGAATCTGCTATACCTGTATTTTTATATATATATCAAGAAGTTTTCATACACATAAAATGCATATGGAGCAAACAGTAATTGTTTCCTTTTTCATATTAATGATGCAGTTACTCCCATTTCCTATTCCTAGAGCCAAGGTTGTGAAGAAGCTACTGAAGAATGCAGCACAAGAATTAATGAACAGGCCAGTTATGCTGTAAATAAACTTCGCCAGCTAAATGACAAGCTTGAGTATAAGAAACAGGCTCTAAATTCATTATGTAATTCACCAAAACCTGACAAAAAGGTAAGTACCTTTAGTGCCTTCAGTCTTTTAATATTATGTCCTTGTTCGTGTAATATGCAGTTGTCCCAGGTTTTTTTTGGACAGGTCAGATTGCTATTTCAACCAGCCAATTAGAGAAAGTGAAATCAGAGCTTAATTAATTTTACCATTTCTTTTTTTTAAAGCTATCCTAAGTAAAATTTGCAAGTATGATTTATTGTCTTTGTTTGTCATAGAATAATGACCATTTTCTGAGAGGTCTTGCAGCCGTGTCTATGGCAAATAGTATTTCCTCCTTACATCCCGACCCACATCTATTTGTGTTATTCTTTATGGTGGCTTTTTTGTCCCTCCTGCATGCGCAGGCAGCGCTGCAGCTGAAGGATGTGTTGGTTAACTTCCGCTCCCTCTGCTGGCCTTGATATAGCAGCACAATTTCATAATCTACAGTTGTGTCTGGCTTGCTCAAATAAAGGGCTTAAAATAAAACCCCAAACCTATAAAAGTGACTGATTTCCTTTATAAGGAGTTAGAAGAACTCAGGGCACACTTTCATCAGTCTAAAAATTCTGACGGATATATAACTGTCTCTCTGGGCTTGGATTAAAAAAAGTAAATCTTTTTCTCTTGGCAGAGTACAACAGTTAAGCAATCTAAGAACTTAGGCAGGAGCAAGTGGTTTGCATTTGGCTTAGGCCAACTCATTTGCACTGCTACTGAGGATGATACTGCAGGACTGTTGTTCAGATGTAGCAGCTGGGCCACACTTTTGAGGTGTAATGAGGTTGGTTGCAAATGGTCGACAGTGGGTGAGATGAACAAGTAGCCAAGGTGTCTCCCCAAAATGCCTTCATCCTAGGAATGGCAAAAATACATGTGGGCATTAGTCATTGCTCAGGGCCTGGGTTCAGAGTGAGTGCTGAGATGCTGGTCTAAATAGAGGTTGACACCACACTCATTCTCTGCTGGCATACCTCTGCTTTGCCACTAAGAGAAAGATGTGGACAGTAGCATTTGAGGCCACCATGGTTAGCTTCATTCCCTTTGTCCTTTCCACACGTCTCTCTGCTGCAGACAAGTGGAAATGTGTCCACAGCTGTTCTGCAGTGTTATTCTCTGTGTGTGTCCTCAGCTTGCAGAGGATACCCCTTATTTGTCATCCAACTGCTACTGTTCAAAGTGGTGAGAGCACAGATGTGTTCTTTAGCCCCCAGTGCCTGTGTTGCTGAAGTAGCATTTGCCTGTGGAGCTTTTAAATGGACACTTGGAGTGGTCAGTTTTGAGAGCACTTTATCATCAGTGCATTATTTTTTCTCCTCTGGATGTAAAAGTAAAAAGTCTTGATGAGAACATCTTTTTAAATGTGCTCTTTTCACAATAAATCCTTTCCTTTACAAAAATAAAATCAACTAAGTGGTAACTTCCTGATTGATTGTTAACATAGCAAAGGTCCTAGAAATGAAATCTATTCCCAGGTTCTTTGGTCGCATCATGTATATCTGAATATGGTAAGGAGGAGGTCATCAGTAATGTGTATTTGAATAATTGGATTTTCAAGTTTATATACAACATACAATGTGTAATATATGGGTGTAATATATAATCTTATCTAAAGTGTATTTTATGCTGGTAGTGAGATATTAGCATGTCCTTCTAATTCATTTGTATTTTAGTGTCAGGGTTGACCTTTAAGATTATTGTGTATTCTACAAGTTTATAAGAGGCATCATAGATCTTCTCACAACTTTTTTCCCATCCAAATTATTTGTTCTCTCCTTGCTTTTATGCCTTTTCTCCTTTCTGAATAGTGTCCCTAAAGACACAACTGGGCATGTTGCACAAGCTGCTTCTTACCAATTGTAATCAATAAACTTTCCTCCACAGATTGTTTCTAAGCTGAAGGATGAAATTACTCTCATGGAGAGAGAGCACAGTGACCTTCAGTTGCACATTGCAAGAACAGACTGGTGGTGTGAGAATCTTGGCTTGTGGAAAGCCTTCATTGTCTCAGGCGAGGTATGAGGGTGTTTATGACTTCTTATCTGCTGGGTCTGTTCAAACTTGCATGAACAGAAGAATAAAAACCTGTGTATACTTTCCTTTTACCTTTGTGTACACTGTATGCTTTGTGTTTACTTGGGGGGGAAACACTAATCTCTTCTGAACTTCACCTCTGTTTCCCCAGAGACTACTACAGCGCACATACAGCATTTCTATTCCTCAGACACTGTTGTTGTAATGGAGTTATAAAAATACCTATGTGTATATGAACTGGTTTTAGCATTGGCCAAATTGTATCTTAGGGGCATTGTTTTTTATGAGAACTGTCTGTTGTTATATTACCATGCCATGAATCACACTTGGGTGCAGTTGTGTCTCTGCTATGTCTCAAAGATGCAGTACTTACATGTTTTGTGTCTTACTATGTTTAACAGCAGAAGAGGTTCAGTGGACTAGAATACTCAGAAAGAAAGGTGGTTGTTAGTATGTGGTTTTGGGGGTGGTTTTTTTTGGTCTTGTTCTGCTCTTCTGTTCGGGCATAGGCAAACAGATTGCTTGGTAAGCAGCAGTGAATAACCTGAAGGACTCACAGGTGTAAGCTGCTGAGGAAGGGGACTGAGAAGCGGCCGAGGAGGAGACTTGTGGAAATTCCATCCTAGGGGCTGATTCTGAGAGCCCTTGCAGTGTTGTGACATGATCAGGGCTGAGACTGTCACAGGGCCGTTGGACTTGGAAAACCAAACCAAAGAGCAAATGTTAAGTTTATGCTCATGAAGAATCAGAGCTGGAAGAGGGTTGGGATTTTCATCAGAAAGGACTGAGGTTTTAGAAGAGCAGTGAAGTCTCACAGCATGGCGTGGAAGGTTCAGCGTTCGGCAGGATCTGTGTGCTTTGTCTCCCACCTGTTGGAGCACCTTTTGGCTGGAAGCAGTTAGGTACGCTGGTGGCTTGTCAGATGTGCAGTTTGTCTTGAGAGGGCTGCAAGTGTGAAAAAGGCAAATGCAGCCCTTGAATACATCAGGAAAGGAGTTTCTATATGAGATGATGAAGTGTTAGAGTTGTTGTGCAGGTCATTGCCTTCAGGAAGGGTGGATTTGAATGGACTGAATGATGAACTTCTCCCATTAGAAGTGATTGTGAAAGCACTTTAATTTGCAAAAGCTGAGCAAAAGGGAGAGTAGGGCTGTCTGTAGAAACACACTGATAGCATTAAACATAAGGGAAGAGTGAAGAGTTATTGGAACAAATGAGAAACTGAAAGGAAGCTTCCAGTGACCAGGGTGAGGGTCTAGAGTAGACTTGTAGTGTAGCAGGGATGGAAAAGTGTTACACAAGTTTGAATTCATTCATTTAGTGGTTGTATGAGATGGTGCCTATTACAGCAAAGGACTCGATCTCCTGGCTTAGACAACACCTCCTAACATCCCATTTTTCTGTTTTCCGGTTGACTCATTGATCTGGAAAAACAAATGCACAAGTACTTCAGTTGGTTGAAAAGTATGGATTCTTAGGATCCTGTAGACTTCAGGTATCTATATGAGGGTATTTGAAGGAAGTTGTAATGTGTCTTCATTTAGTAATTAGAATTAAAACGATTTTGAATGTGGACCCGAATTTGAAAGCAGAATCTGTGGGCCTGTGAAGGATCCCTGAAAGGGACTCTTCATCAGGGACTATAGTGATAGGACAAGCGGTAATGGGTATAAACTTAAACAGGGGAAGTTCAGGTTAGATATAAGGAAGAAATTCTTTACTGTAAGGGTGGTGAGGCACTGGAATGGGTTGCCCAAGTGGCAAATGCTCCATCCCTGGCAGTGTTCAAGGCCAGGTTGGATGGGGCCTTGAGCAACCTGGTCTAGTGTGAGGTGTCCCTGCTCAGGGGATGATCTTAGATGATCTTAAGGTCCTTTCCAACCCTAACCATTCTATGCTTAAGTACTAAGTCCTCCCATTTTGAGAATGTGCTTCCGGAGAGATAACTTCTGCTGACTGTTACAGTTCAAATACACTACACACATGCAAATCCCCATGCTGTGGATGAATGTGTAATGGAGGATGATATGGATGGCTTAAATCGGCATTTTCAGCACTGCTCTCCTAGTTTCCATAAGCATCTGCCAGGAGGTGTTTGTGAGTCATCTACAAACACAAACCCAATCTAGCTCAGGGGTAGGTAGACACGGCAGGGGCTGTCCCAGAGGTCTGGGTCCCTTTGTGCCAGGCCTCCCTGACCTACATTTTGGAGACCATTCAAGCTTCTCTTTCTGCAGTAGTCTGGCAGGAGAAAGGCAGTTCCCCAAATAGCTGTGCTGGGAGGCAGGCACATTTTCACATGTTCAAGCTGATGCTTTGCATTCTGCCTGGGTGCTGCTGCTGCAGGTTTTATGGCAGAGAGATGTGAAACCCAGGCCACAGATCAGGTTTCCCAGCGGCCCATGTGCACCTTGAGGAGTGCATCTCAGGGAGTATTCTTCATGTACAGCTCTCAACAGCCTAAAAATTTAAATGCAGGTTTTAGCTGTGTGTCTCCTACAGCGGTGATGTAGCTGCTCGTCAAATTATCTATCACTTGCATTAAGTGTTATCAGACCTTTACAGGCTTCTCAGAAAATGTTATATGATTTTTAAAGTTTATTCTTATCCCAATTGGATTAGTTAAATATTCTTTAAGAAAAGAACACTCCAAAAAGCTTAAAAATGACTACCTTCCTCATAAAGATTATGCAAGAGTGGTATTTTATAATTACCTTGTTGTTATTTGCATGTATATTAAGACAAGTGTTTGCCGGTTTGGCTTGGCCAAAGAAAAAGGATTTATTTCCCTTAATTGCTATTCATAATCTATTCAGCTGTCTCCTTAAAACAAGTAAACAAAAATCTGTTACCATTAGGGCATAAGGATGAAGTCCCAGGTGGCTCATCAAACTAAGGAATAACATGGTCACCCTGCTGCTGTTGTCTCAAGAAAAATCATTTAACAACTTTGCAGTAGTTTTCCCATTTACACAGTGTGGTTAATCGCTCCTCCTTCCTCTGCCTGTTGTACAGCTCGATTCATTAGTAGTTTTGTGAAGTTGTGAGTCCTTCAGAAATAAACACTGCCTGGATATCATGCTCTGTGCATACAGAATAGCTCAAGTGAGCAGAGAAATTGCTTGGGACAGCACCAGCTGCTGCAAGGCCCAGCTGCAGAGCTTCTGTGCCTGGCATGTGGGTGAGCCTGAGCGTGAGCATGGGGAAAGAAGTGGGAAATAAAGGGAGAACACTCAGAAAAATGCAGATGGGAGAGCTGTGGTATTGGTGAGTGATCAGAATGCTACGTGGTACGCACCTTAACTGAAATAATACATGCAGCCGTTTGAAAAAAACATGTAAAGGAAATTTGATTGCTGATGGACAGCACTGGCAAGCTGTATGTGAAGTGTACCAGCGGTTAGCTGGAGGACTCATTCAGGACTGATACGGCATTTTGCGTCAGATGTAGTTCATTAAGGGGGTATTGCTCCATGCGTCACCTTCAAACCAGAAGAGAAGCATGGGACTGATGATGACTGGATTTGCAAGCCATTCATCTGGCAGCCCAAATGTTCCACTGTTTGCTTTCAGAGTAGCGTACCTTACTGTTGGTTTCTTCCCCACAAGGTTTTGGAAGAGAATGGTGAACAAGTGCCCTGTTACTCTGTCATGGTGAGTTTACAAGATGTTGGTGGAGCTGAAACTAAGAACTGGACTGTTCCCAGGAAGCTCAGTGAGTTTCAGAACATACACCGGAAACTCAGTGAGGTACGGATCTTGGTGAGGGGAGGGAGAAGATGCAGGTTGCTAAAATTTGTCAGAATGATGCTTGGAGAGGGGAAAACCATATAAAAAATTCATACTGCCAGTTTTTATGCCAGCCCTTAAGCTTTTAGAGCTTGTTTTCCATGCATGTTTCTGGCCTCTGCCAGATGCAGAGGCCAGATACAACTTGTTGATTATTTTTTTTTCCCTTAATAATGAATGTTTTACTGAACTAACCCAATGTCAAAATGGTGTATGCACTGCACTGGCATACACGAGCCTCTTTTAAAACTGGATTTTGTCTCTAGCTTCCAGGGAGCTACTAGAAATGGCACCTTATGGGGACAGAGAAGGTTTGCTTTTACAGTGCTTTAACCTTTCTGTCTGCTAAGGGATGGATAATAGTGGTGGTGTGAAGGGAAGTGGTGTCAGTCCATAATAGGTAAGAAAAGGTATTTTTCATGTTAAGTGAGCTCTCCTTTCTCCTGTACAGTGTTTCCCGTCATTAAAGAAAGTTCAGTTGCCTTCTCTCAGCAAGCTGCCCTTCAAATCCATAGACCAGAAATTCATGGAGAAATCCAAGAACCAGCTTAACAGTTTTCTGCAGGTGAGAAAATAAAGACAAAACCAACAGATATCTAAGCGGGAGAGTTGAGTGGATGTTATCTCTCTGTTGCCAAAATAGAGCAAATAGGTTAGATGTAAGGTTTGATGATACATGTGTCAAAGTTGTCCAAAATGCCTGAATGTGAGATGAGTTTGGCTGATAGTAATCGTTCCTCTAGTGGTAAGTTAATTTAAATTTTGATTAAGTAAGAAACAGTAGATAATGAATCCTGTAAAGCACTTCACAACAAATTCCTTACAAATTAGAACTTTTAAAAGAAAGTTGTAAGAAAACACCTTTAATTTTACTAGTTCTAATACTACAAAACTGGCTTCTTAAAGTACCTCTGTGGGACATGGATTGGGTTTTATTTCACTCTGCCTCTGAGCCATGTTATAATCAGTTTTATTGGATGGCCTGACACATTTTGTACCTTAACACACCAATTAAACATTTCTTGTTGTTTCTGTCATTATTTTTCTTCCGTAGAAATTGCTCTCTGATGAAAGACTCTGCCAGAGTGAAGCACTTTACGCCTTCTTGAGCCCTTCCCCAGAGCACCTCAAAGTTATTGATGTGCAAGGAAAGAAGTCGTCTTTTTCACTCTCCTCATTTCTAGAACGACTTCCTGGTGATTTGTTTTCTCATCAGGAGGTAAGTGCTAGAAAAGTAATCTTCCCAAATTTAATTACTTGTCCAAAGCAAGCAAGGAGAGCCATTAATATAATGCATTTGAATGGCAGGTGGTATTGGAAGGCATTTCCAAAGGTCATTTTTAATTTACTGTAAGTGAACAAGGAGTCAGAAATAAAAGCTGTCTGTGAATTCTAATTTTGTTTGTTAATGAAATGTTTTCTGCCCTTTGATAAAGATACGTATATAGGCAAATGTGTAACCTGCCACAAATAAACAAATATCAGTCCATGTGGGTTCGTTTATTTTTTTTATAGCAAAATTTCCCACTTTTTGTGCTCTCAACACACACATTTCAGAGGGGTTTTGACAGGTAAAAATAATTCTCTTGGGAAGCTCACTTGGGAAGTTCACTTGGCAGGGAACAGCTGTGTGTCCTTCATTTCTGGAGAGCTGAAGCAGAGCTAGTTGTGACAGAAAATGAAGGCAAATGGTACAGGCTTACAGAGAGAATTTGCCAATACAGGCAGGAGCCCATATGGGCAAACCACTTTGAGAATTTGATACTAAGCCATAATAAACTAATGTTTCTCAAAACACAATGAAGAATAGGTGAGTGACTAAAATAGCTCATTGACTAAAATTGCCCATAATTTCATAGCTGTCTGTGGTTCCTGTAATAGATAGAAAATGCACTGTGGTATAAGAATTTATCCTTCTTGTTGCATTTTCAAAATGATAGGGGATTTGCTGAACAGAAAAGTAGAGCGGGGACCTTGGAGATAACATTGGGTTTACCTTCCTGCTCCAAGCAGACTGAACTGTGCTAGGACAATTCTTGGCATGTATTTGTCTAACGTGCTATTAAACCTCTGATAACCGATGTTCTCTAGATGGGCAAGGCAGCGTATCCTGATTCTCAGCTGTTTTCATGGTTAGAAACCTTTCAATAATTCCTAACATAAATGTCCATTCTTTAGCCAGCCAGCTCTTGTCGTGTCTGCAGCAAGGACCCAACAGTTTGGGTTAGGATCATCTCAGTTATCAGGATTTTATACTTTCCTTTTGTCTTTTATGCTTTTGTTTCTGTGACTGAGCAGCCCCAATTTCTCCTAGTTTTTGTTAGGTTATGTTTTATTTAGTTCTTATGGTTCTGCTCTAGACTTACCTGATTATTCGTATTTTTCTTCAAAATGGGGTGACTGAAGTTTGAAACACGATGTTCCCACTAGGTTTTCCTATTCCCATGTATGAAAATACTTCTCTGTCTATGTGTATATATATATCACACAAACAATGTTTGTGCTTAAACATCATTGTATAACACTTGCCTTTTCTGCAGCAGTGTGGTCCTGTTATCTTTTTCTGTAGTAGTATCAATATCAATTGTTTTATTTCCTGCATTTACATAGTGAATTATTGGTGCTTTGCATCTGTCTTCATCAAACTGCACCCTATGGGCTCAACTGCAAACTCAGTAAGCATATTTTCTGTTCTGTTGCCCAAGTGCTTAATGAAAATATGGAATTATGTCTGCTATGAAAAATTAAATAAAACATAATTTCTTGAATAATTAAAATAGAAAAGGGCTCAGAAGCCTGTTGACCAGAGGAAGACAGTGAGCAGGATTGGAGTTTGCTCTAGACTGTGTCCTTGGAGAAAATCTGTTCAGCATCAGTGACTATGTGTGCTTGTGTGCTAAGATGGGTAATGATTTGTGATTTCTTTGTGGTGTTCTTGGTCAGTACGGTGTGGCTTTTTGTTCCCTGCCCTCAGTCATAGCTTAACCTAATATTAGTAGAAAGCTTTAAAAGCTGGGGACTCATCAAGCTGTGGAAGTTGTTTAACAGGGGAGCCTGTGAACACTTAGAGTGCACTTCACTGCTGTGAGGTGTTTTTCTTTGGTTTCCTGGTTATGAGGAGAGAAGCAGCATCTCAAGGGGTGCCAGAGAAAATGCCAGATGTGACTCAGAAGTCACAGGATGTGACTTGGTAAGGGAACAGAATATGTAAGGGTTGGAATATTGCAACATTATGGCCATTATATATAGGCCACTGTGCAGTGCCATGCCTGGAGAAGATTCAGGAAGTGGAAATGTACCCAAAGTCAATGAGGGACTTTAGATGGGATTTGGAGGGTGTGAGAAAGCAATAAGACAAACTGATGACCAATTGAGATGCTGTAGGATACTGTGTATAGCAGGGTTCAGATGACAGGCGGGGGATGGCTAAAAGATTGTGGCCTTAAGGCCAAGAAAGATACCAAAATAATGCAGGAGAAATAGAACCATGAAGCCCATTTTCCAGACCACATGATGATGGGGAAAAGGGGTAATATTAGATAATGGAATGATAAGGAAGAAAGGAAGGCAAAGGAAGAGATGAGGGATTGCTGAAAACCAGGCTGAAGAAAGAAAATCTGTCTGCACACCATTCTGACCATTCCTGGTGCATAACACCAGCCTCAGTGGGGGCAGGTCTACCTCACTGCAGCTTTGCTCTAAGCATAGGCAGGTAAAGGGAGATCCAGGAAAGCAAAGGGATATGCTGGCTGTCATGGGTAATGGTAGGTGGTGTAGTTCTGATTCTGAAGCAGATCTTTGTTACACTGGGAAACAACCTGCTGTCTGTTCATCCTTCTTGAGTAAATGGCTCTGTCCAAACTGAGGCGGTTCAATACATTCTCCTGTGAGTCTGTTCTGATTAACTCTGCTCCCTTTGGTACTCTGAGCCTGGGTATCCTCAGTGATACCTGACAGTCCTGTTTGCCACATTCTGCCAGCAGCAGAGATGTTGGCTTTAATGCTCTTTCTTGAGAGGGCTGGCCATGCTCCTTCTCCAGTGCAAGGCAATACTACTCTGCTCTTGTGAGACTCCACTTGGAGTAATGTGTGCGGTTCTGGTGTCCTCAACGTAAGAAGACCATGGAGCTGTTGCAGCAAGTCCAGAGGAGGGCCATGAGGATGATCAGGGGACTGGAGCACCTCTCATATGAAGACAGGCTGAGAAAGTTGGGTCTGTTTAGCCTGGAGAAGAGAAGGCTGCGTGGAGACCTCATAGCAGCCTTCCAGTATCTGAAGGAGGCCTGTAGGGATGCTGGAGAGGGACTCTTCATTAGGAACTGTAGTGACAGGACAAGGGGTAATGGGTTAAAGCTTAAACATGGGAGGGAACATTTATGGTGGATATAAGGAAGAAGTTCTTTACTGTGTAGGGTGGTAAGACACTGGAATGAGTTGCTCAAGGAAGTTGTGAATGCTCCATCCTTGGCAGTGTTCAACGCCAGGTTGTACAGAGCCTTGGGTGGCATGGTTTAGTGTGAGGTGTCCTGGTTATGGCAGGGGGGCTGGAACTAGATGATCTTAAGGTCTTTTCCAACCCAAACCATTCTATGATTCTGCGTAGGTTAAGTTTTTGTTAAATTTATGATTGCAGTCTTGTTCTTACAAGTTCAAGATTTTAGCTGCTTAGGAAATAACTTGTTATTTAATATTCTACAGAGAGAAAATAAATAATTAGGCTTCCCTGTAAGTACTTAACAAAGGAAGAGAACCCTCATTGCCACTTTTATGCACAGGGTGACCAAGGCAGAAAGGTGGTTGATTTCACTGCTGCCTCCATATTTCCAGGCTGGAGCCTCATACAGAGGACCTAAGTAACATTTAACTGTCTTAAATTTTGAAACATTTCTGAAAAAATTTGGTAATCTTCTAATTCCATTTAAAATAGGTTTATATACCCTCAGTCCTGCATGGTGCTGAGCAAACTCTTCATTCACTGGCTTTGGTAGCTGAGAGCGCTAAGCATTTATTAGATGAAATCCCTTCTAATTATAAATGGGGAATGAGTCAGGCTGTTCAGTCATGATAAATGAACCTGATTAAACATTTTGTGTCAAATATAGCACAGTGGAAAGTAAAGCTAAGAGTAAGTGGATTGAAGGGCTGATAATTACCAAGAATGGTGCTCATTCATTTCAGGGAGGTAGTGCCGTGCAGCAGAGTCAATGCTGCGAGGTTAGAAGGAGAATTACAAAACCAGTACCAGCTCTGCTCTCCACTGGAAATCAGCCTGGTAGCGTGTGTATTTAGCTTTGTGTCCTCCAGACACCCTCTGAGCTTTATGTGGTTTTGCTGTACATGCCTCAAACTTTAAAGGTGAACTGAATGACTCTCAATGACCTGCTTAGACCTCGAGTGGAGGGTTCATGAATCTTCTGCTAAAATTGCCAACGAGGTGCTAACACAGGCTTCTGAGCAAAAACCCAGGAGGAGGAATAAAAAAGGAAATTATTAGTAACAGAAAGAATTTTAATCTGTTCTTTATTATGCACTATATTTTAATTGATTGTGAATCTTAAATGTCTGATTTCATTATTGTGGGTGGTTATTAAGGTATTTTTTCTTTTTAATCTCATGGATCTACACTTACATTTCTGTGTGTAAATGTCTCCTTTGTAGCACTTCTCTCGATTAAGAAAGCCACATTGTTTGCTTTTAAGCTTTCCAGGGAGTTCTGATAAATACTATCAAATAAGGGTTAAAAATAAAAGAAAGAAAGGATGAGTATGTTTTACTGTTTTGTAAAGATTTAATAAATAGAAGATTTTTCTGTTGCATAGACTTTATAGAGCTGCTGGAAAATGTTTGCTGCACAGGACTGGAATTTTGATTCCTTGCTGAGATTGTTTGCTGTAAGATTTTCTACATTGCAAGTTTTGATATGCAACATATTTTTAGTATGAGCACCAGGGGGAAAACTGCAAAGCTGGCAATTAGCATCTCCCATGTTTCAGATGAAATATCAATAGCGCAAAAATCTGCAATCCCACAAGGACCCATCCATGAACTTGCCTCTGCATACACCATTAAAGTACTGAGGCTATGCAAGGACTGCAGAATTGAGCATTTGTGTGAGGATCAGGCATGCAGTGAATATGTGAAAGCCTTTGATATTTAGCCAGTCTCTAGCATTTTCTTGACCTGACTGCTTGAGAAACCACTGTAAACTGAGTTGGATGATTGAGAAAAGGCAGTTCATACTGCACTGCACGACAGCATGCTTTTCAGTGGGGCTTGTTTTGGAGAGCAAGTCGTGCTGCAGCACAGGCTCCACTGGCAGTCCCATCCGCTACTCTTGTCTGACTCCCTGGCCTCACATCCCTGCACAGCTCATCAGCAGGCTGGTGGGACCTCATAACATGAGAGGGGTCATACGGCTGCCTGGGCAAGCCTGGGAGATGCCAAATGGTGAGATGTGTCATAAATGCTGCATGTGTTTTGACAGGACTGGAGTATAAGTACAGGAATAAAGCTTTTCTTCACTGATCACTTCTTGCCACTTGAGGTGCTTCATGGCACATCTGAACACATCAAGCCACAAATATTATCTGTGGTTATTAAAACATTCTTATTTCTAAGGTAGCCACAAGTGCTTGTCTTTTATCTATCATGGTCACTCGAGGCATCAGTTTCAGACTTCAGTTGCAAAGCACAACTGCATTTCTCAGAACAAATACATATGGCAAATCTCACACTGCTTTTTCATTTTTTAAAACAGTCTTATCTTGTACTTCTTTTGCTTTGCATGTGGAGTTCTTGGGGTGTACAGTATGAGCATCTCTCTTGTTTATTAAAATCACTCAAATCTGGTAACTGAGAACACATAGGACTGAAAACATCAGACATATCAATGTGACACAAAGATACAGAATCTTTGATTACTTTTTAAAATATTCCATTTCTACTTCCTGATCACATTGCAAGGACACACTTTTTTAATGATGCCCATTCCACTAAAGAATTTCAAAGACTTTTTGTACTCTGCAAATTTATCATATAACATAGAAGAATATACTTTTAGAAGGATGCAATATGTGCCAGATCAATTAAAGGTTGTTCAGTTTATTACAGAATACAGCAACAAAAAAATCTTTTCTGTTTCTCTTTGCAGAACAAATTCAAGGATGATGCTTTAAGAGAAATTAAATAATCCAGTTCCAGATCTCTTTAGACATGCATGAACACTTTGATTTCAGAAAATACAAACAATAATCGATAAAGCAAATTTTATATTCTGCTGCCTTCAGAGCTCTATGATTTTAACAGTAATCTTTTTTTAATTTCTATTCATAAAACATCTTGGATTAGCATAATAGTTGTAATGTAGACTTTTACACAAGAGGTAATGTCATCACACCCTATTTAACTAGTGAATGTGTTATTAAAAACTAATCATTTCTTCTTCATTAGTTTTTGAGGATTTAGTTATTTATCTGTTTAATGTGGGTGAAGTCACCCAGAGGTTGAAAATGTAAAGATTACATTTCTTGATAAATGTAACTCAATCAAAATCTTTTCAGTTCACTTTGCTATCTTATCATTGTTTGTCTAAAACAATGACTATGATCTTCTATTTGTTGCAGTCCACTGTAATTCAAGACCCTGATCACCTTTGCCATGTTTCTTCCATGAAAGCAGCTAGGCAGTTCTGACCTTTTTTTCCCCACCCCTCATTAGCTTTGTCTTCTGTTAATATCATATTTGATTTAGCTCCTAAATTCTCCAAAAAGTGAGAATTCATTAATAATATGTATGAAGGGCATAATCATCAGACTTGCTTGGACCATGATGGTATACTATTGTGCAACCTGAAAAAAAACCAAAGCTAGACAAAGCCAAAACCAAGAAAAGAGCATATATTGGTTTCAATGCCAAGTAACCATTGTTCAGTGACAGATCAACCTTCCAGTTTATTGACAGGAGTATATTAATAAAACCATGCTTAAAAGATTAACGGCGGCCCATAAAGGAATAGACTGCGTTAGGGAAGAGAGGTCTTCTAAGTGGCAGAGAATGGACCAGGGAGTTAAATCCATAGCATAAAATACTATTCGGTGAACACCTATGGCATAAATTATCCCAAACTAATAAGTATGTCCTTAAAGCAGAGGAAATACTTCAGCTTTGCTCTCATCAAGATTTTTTTTTTCAGGTAGTTGTGTTGGAAAGCATCACACTTCTTGAATTCTTTGCTCATCAAAGGACTGAGCAGGACTTACAGCAAACATGAAAAATGAAAGTTAATCAGAGGATTAGAAGTATTGAAAGGATTTTTGTAATTATTCAAAGAATGAGGATCTGAAATGAACTTCAATATAAGGGTCAAGAACTTGCTAGCTTACATCTGAAGGTTTGATCAGCTGATGTTCAGCATTATTTGGTATGGTGAACTTCAGCAGTTCAACTCATGGATTTGAGGACCTAAGCCATTTTGCCTAGTCTTCTTTATCTTCTGGTGGAAGTTGATCTGCCAGAATGCCCTTTTCTCTTGAACAAACTCTGGAGTCTTTGCATCAGGGAAGATGCACTAAAACAATGCTGTCAGAATGCTTTTGCCAGTGGCTGCCTAAGAAAGCCTCTAAAGATAAAAGTCATACTAGCAACATAAAGCCTTAGGCTATAGGCATGTTTCAGTGTAAAAGTTCTGCTTCTCTCCTAGAGTTACATTTCTGTCACCAAATCAAGAAAAAGCCCCATTAATGACTGTGGTTTATCTCTCTCTCAGACATGTACCAGAACTGGTTTTGGGCACTTCAAAATCTTTCCTGGTTCTTCACAATGATCCTTTGAAGTAGCAAGGGTTTTGGTCTTTTACAGTAGAAGAAAAGAGGCAAAGACATTCTTCTGTAGATTTTCTTGTCCACAGGAAGGAAGACAACTGACACTGGGGTTTTTTGAGTCCCCAGGCCGCTGCCTCATTTCACACTGGTGCCTATGCTTTGACTATAGAGTCCATTTTGCAAACATGCCCTGAAAGTAGTGGAGAAACTGCCAGTAATTACATGGCTTCCTTAGTTAGTGAAAAAATGATGAAAAGTAACTGAGACTCCAATCAGCTGTGATTGTCAACACCTCCCTCAGTGTTGGCAATCTACTAGCTCTGCTAAAGCAGTCTATAATCTGGCCTTGACTCAAGAAAGTATCACTCTAAACTAGTAATCTTGCCAACATCTATCCTATTTCTGATCTTTTCTACTTAAGTAAGGTAATTGCCTTACTTTTACCTCCCCAAACCCAAGAACATTTTGAATATATTTTACTTACTGATGCATGTTCTTATAACAGCTAGGACAAATACACACACTTTTAGGTCTGTCAGCAGAACTCAACCTAATTCATCAAGAAATGTTGTTAATACGCTTAAAGAATCTGGCAAACAAAGCTAAATTGAGCTGATTCTGTTGTCTCTTCTTAAATCAATTCTGCAAAAGTTGGGATGAGAGTTTATTTCCTCTTACAAGGCATTCTCATTTGAGTGCCCCTTGACTTTGTCCTATTTGTCTGAAGTTTTCATGGTGCTGTTGTAATAGTTTCCCCTCCATGAAATACAAACCCAGTCATTATTACTAGGAAAATATCATTCTTAAGCAGTGTTCACCTGACAGTTTGGAACCATGCTTGTTTGCCATTTTTAGATATAAATATTTGTGTGAATATGTGTGTCTCTATTATGCGTGTGAGTATGTCGGAATAATAGAGTTTTCCTCTGTTTCTATCAAATAATAGACTTCTATTAATTCTAGAAATGTTAACTTCTGACAGTTTCCTCGTCATCCCCCTCCATCCTTGTATCCCAATTCCTAACTAATCTTTGCTTCCTCCTGAAAACATAAAACCCAGTTCTGTCATCGTAATTATCTCATCATTAAATGCTTTGGTTTTGTCTCCACTGGTTGTAATACAATTATTTCTGCCCAGTCTATTCAAAACCTGTAACTTTCCTTCCTCCCTGGAATGTCTCCATGAGGAAGCATGGGGAAGAAGGGCTTCATTACCCCATTTTCCCCTGCTATGCTCTGTCTTGCTGTTCTAATTTGAGTGTGAAGGCAACATAAGGATCTGTAAACATACTTTGTCATAGACAATGTAGGGACAATGAGATTTAAGAGCATCCAAATGTGGTAGAATTTATGGAAAATGTCAGCAGAGTCAGGAAACTTGATATCTCTTGAAAGATGCTGAGGAAGTGAGGAAGCTGAGCTCTGACAGTTTGGGGTTTTTTCAGGAGACATAAATTAAGAAGTTACCATCTTTGCTTTCTGCCCACAACTTCCTTAAAGGTTATTGTCTCAACAGCAATGGAAGCAAGAGCAGTATTCCTGTGCTGATTCCTCAGTCACTGCTATTCACAGTCCTGTGCTGTGTCCTAAGGCAGCTTAAGCAGAAGTTCATGTTAATGCCCTGTGAATGACAGTGCCTGAGAAACTGCTGTGTTTTACTTCTGACATGCCTATTTTGGGACTACTGACTGCCTTGAAAGCACAAAGTGGATTGCAGGTATTGATATCACCTTCACCCATGTCTGCGCTATCCAAGACAGACTGTCAGTCTGAAACTGCACCTTCTGGAATGAAAAACAGAGTTAATGGGAAATAAGGAAGCCTTCAGTGTAGCTTGGGTGTTTTAAACTAGTGTTATTAGTCCCAGCAGGGATTAATGTGTTCTTTCCCATAAAGGGCCTTTTGGTATATGTGTCTGTGTTGCCTCCATATCATCAATTCGTATCCTATGAAAAAGATCATGTTACATCTCCATGATGCACAGTATAAATGTCTCCAAGGTTGTTCCTTGCTGTTTGCTTTATTGTTATGACCTCTAGAAGATTTTATATGTAGGCTATGTGATTTAGACGCATGGATTTTTCTTTTGTTCATATTCAAGTTGTACCAGTTCATTTTACAGCTTGGTGTGTCATTGCCAGTGTTCCCCTTCATTACCTTCCTGGTAAAGTTAAATCACGTGCTGAAGGTCTGGTGCCTTATTGTTGCATATGTGTGAACGCTTTAAATGAATACAAGTGCTAAAAGATTTCACGTAGCTCCTGTTTCCAGAGAAACCTTTTTCCTGATGTCTGGGCATGTTCAAAGAGGGTAGGTTAATTGTAAACTAAGCATAAACCTTGCTGTGGCTTTGTGCTGAGAAAACAAACAAGAAAAGTTTAAACAAGTTATGATAGAAAAGCTAGTTGTGATAACAAAGTATTAAAGTAAATTGTTTGAACACTTGGACTGGTGAATGGGTGAGAGAGTGTCTCCAGGGATAAAAGCAGAAACTGATGGGAATGTTCTCACTTTTCTGTATTTCTTTGATTAATTCTCTCCTTTTTCTTCTTCTTTTCTCCTCTACACAGCTATTTGAATTGAACCAAGGGAAGGGGAAGAGTGGGTAGGGTGAGATAAGCCATGGGAACTTCACTATTTAGATAGTGCTCTTTTTCCCATCTTTTCAATATGGGAGACAACATTTTAAAAACATTTTCTGGCACATGTCTTTTTCTTTGGGATTTAGATTTACATTTAACAGCAATTTCTTGGTTTATCTACCTATAAACATACATAAAAACTTAAAATTCTAGGATTTAGTTGCCTAGTTCTTGCCATTCTCCCCCCAGATAAACTGGACATTTCATCCTGTGTAACTATCTCATGATCCGTCACACTAATAAAGACAGCAGTGGCCAAGGCCGCATTTGTGCTGCACATTAAAAAGAGGAGGAGTGGGTTTTCTCATCACTCCAAATGTCTCAACTCATGAAAATGCTTCAATATACCTGATCTGAAGCAAAGAGCTTCTGAGCTAAATGGCAGGATGTAAATAAGGGGAAGCAAGTGTTAAGGAAGTGAATGATCTCTAAAGCCTCAATTTTTCTTTAGCTGGTTCAATACGCTAGTCTGTACTGCAGTATTAGCTAACAGGGACTATCTTTAAGAGATATCCTTCATTTCAAGCCCCAACATTCAGAAAACCCTAGCTCCACATGGGGAGTTAGCATGGATCACTACGTATCTATGCTGCCTTGGAGACAGAAGTAAACAAATTGTGCCATTGAGCAATAGAGTATAAAAAGTCTGATTTGCTCTGGATGTTTGTCCTGAATTTCCATCTTTCTACTACAGATGTAAACATATTTGTCCCCCTTTTTCCACATTTGTGTTTTTAATGCCATTAGATCTTCCAGCCCCCTGGATTTGACTTCCTCTGATCCATGGATGAAAAATGCCTGGTGCTGGGGCTGTTTGGGGGCAGCTGTGCACCAGTCAATAAATGGAGCTGATGGACCAGCAAGCAGGACAAATGGACTCTGACTTTAGCCTTACCTGTTTGGTCTGGCTCCCCAGCTGATGTGGGCAGCCAGACCAAACTGTCTAATAATTTCCATTTAACATTGGTAAAATTAGAAATGGCTTTAAAAGCTATATGTTGGGGGAGGAGGGGGATAGCAGGCAGATAGTGCAAGTCTCACTTGCTTAGGAAATCAGGCTAAACACCTTGTATGCACAAGTGGCAGTCCCACAGCAGAAGGAATCAGAAACAGACTATTTTCTGTGGGGTTTTCTGCCTTTGGAATTGGAAAGCACTTACTGTAACTGGTGGGTCAATATCACCATCTGACTCTAGAAAGACTTGATAGGGATAGTAGGGGTAGAGATCTCTTTCCTTTCCCGGTGATGGAAAACTACTGTGAGTCTTTCCTTTTGAAGCATTTCTATAGTTATTTGGGCTAAGAAGTGGAATCTCTTTGGGTCTATCTAATGACAGCATAGCACTGACTGAGCTGAAAATCCATGAGCAGTCATTATGGAATCACTGCATGGCTGAGGATGGCAGGGACTTCTGGAGGTCATCTGGTCTAACCACCCCTGCTCAGGCAGGGCCACCCAACTTGCCCAGCATGGCTTTGAATATCTCCAGGTATGGAGATTCCATATGTCTCTGGGCAATCTGTGCCTGTGCTCAGACATGATCTGTATGGCAAACTGCAGCATCTGGCTGGTCATCCCAGCACAAACCATGAGAGTTTGTGTCTTCAGTTCTTATCTCAGTTAACTATGAACCTGCTGAAGTCAAGAAAGTATCATGTCTCAGTAAGATCAACATCTGCCCTGAGGCTTTTATTCTTACATACTTGTCTTGCAGGTAATGATGTTGTGTTCTGTAAGCAGACAAAATGTTGAACTAGGGGTTTTTTGTTTGGTTGTGGTTTGGGTTTTGGGAGTAAGGGCTGAGTAGGGGAGAGTGTAGAGGAGATTGTTTTTGTTTAGAGTATATATAGCAGTAATGTACCAGGGTTATATTTTGGGGTGGTGGGGAGAGGCTATAGGAAATACTCCTTTTCCTGATACAAAGGAATGATAGCAACAGGTTTCAAATGCAAGAGTACTATGTCCTCGACCTATTTTTCTTCTATTGAGAAGGACCAGTCACTGAAGAAAAGACCTTAAGTAACTTACCTAATACGAGTCTATAAATTGTTTTCAAGTCACCATTTATTATTCTTAATTTTGCTGGTAAAAAACCACATCATCAAACCAACTAAAACCAGACTAACCAAAGTTGCTGTAGTAACTGAGTGGAAACTTTTTTTAGTGAAAAATAAAATAGCTCTAGTAGGGAAAGCTTATTCTTTGCTGATCTGTTTTGATTGCCTAGGTAAATAGCCTAGCAATTATGAAATTGCTGTCCTGGTTACTTACCTGTACAGACCTTCCTTGTAAGGATAATCTCTTTCTCTTGGTGACAAAGTACAAGGGAGTACAATGAAGACAAGAGTAACATTCAGTACAAATATGAAGATTATCGTATGTCAAGTAATGCAGATTGTTTATTTTACTTGGTGTAAATAGTATATTTGACCTTGATGCTTCAGGTTCTTAGTAAATTCTCAGATTTTTTTTTACAAGGTATTTGTTCTATATCTACCTACTTTATCAACACTAATTTGCACTTTCAGTAATCTCATTATCTTAAATAAAATACAGCATTATGGTAGATAATGAATGTTTATCTCAGTCATACCATCTTTAGTATTATACCCTGCGCACTTCTGCTATTGACTACTCTGTTACTTCTGTTACTGTTTTGCATCTTGCTTTACCCTTACTTTAACATTCAGTTCTTTGCCAAAAAGTTTCCTTTTAACCATATTCCAAATGATTGCTCTAAGAAAAGCTGTATTCAGAAGCAGGCATCTTCTGAAAAAAAAGTTGAGCACTTCCATGTTATATATCTAGATGAAAACCAATTTATTTCTTATTTATAAAATGTATTGCATTTTAATTCTTTTCTGTTTTTAATAATAGCAATATACTTTTCAAAGATACATTAATAGATCTTGCTAAGAGTTTGCTGTCAGCTTTCTAGCACACTTAAATCAGTAATTCTGATGCAGCACTTTTCATCTATTTTTGGATTTGTTTCTTAAATGTTAGTCAGGCTTTCTGAAGTACTGTTTAAAGGAGATATTATCCCTATTTTATAAACCTGGATCCTTGCCAAGTCCACACTAATCGGTCCTGTGCCTGGTAACAAATAACATACTATTTGCAATTCACATTGCAAAGTTGAATGATGTGAACCCATAGATTCATTTTCACCCTCCTGTGTTTGCACTGTCTGAAGCAATGCAAGACATAATGAATATGTTTGCTGTGTGACAATCTCCCAAAATAAACCTTAGCTGCCTTAAGAAATGGTTCTGAAAACCTGCCATTGCTCAGACTTCCTTATCATCCTTAAAGTTGTGATTCTGTATATCAGTTATTTAGATTTCGTAGTTAAACTCCTGCATGGTGAGCTGGAAAACAGTAAATCTTCCTGGGTGGGCTTTTGTGCAGCATTTTTTCCAAAAGACATCCCTGATTCCTGGCACCCAGGTGCTGCAATTCAACACTGCCTTTCTTCAGCAAGGGCTCCTTGGTCCTCGCAGACAGGGCTGGAGGGCACAGCTGGCAGCGTACCTTCCTTGAGCTGCTGCTTACACTGCAGCGTAGGAGAAACATCACACCCCAAGGCCATTATCACAGGGGTGATGCTAACGGCTCCTCAAGTGAACAGAGATGAAATACAACATTTCGTGAAATATAACATTTCATGACTATTCTGGGGGATACAAGCTGATGCTAATAGACTGTGTAAACAGTCCAGCTGTGAAGCAAATACAGAAACAAACACCTTTCCCTCCTCCATACACTCCTTCCTCTGCTGATTACCTACCAAAGATTCAATATAGTTTTAAGATGCTCTAAGGTTCAGCAGTCCTGTCCAATACAAAAAAGTCTTTCCTTGCTAAGAAACAGTATGTCCAGTTGTAACAATCTACATTTTACTGTGAGGGTGCTGAAGCACTGGAATGGGTTGCCCAGGGAAGTTGTGAATGCTTCATCCCTGGCAGCATCTGAGTCCAGGTTGGATGGAGCCTTGAGTGGCATGGTTTAGTGTAAGGTGTCCCTGCCTGTGCCAGGGGGGCTGGAACTGAATGATCTTAAGGTCCTTTCCAACCCTAACTAGTCTATGATTCTATTTTGTAAGAGAAGAATCTAGTGAAAAGACACCACACTATCAATAAAAATAACATGAAATCCTAAGTGTCATATGCTTGCTCCTTCTGTTGAAATGAAGTTATAAGGATAAGTTATCCTTATCAAAAAGAAACATTCTCTGACTTCAGTAATGGTTTAATAAAAAATTAAATTTTCAAGAAAAGAAAGAAAAAGCCTGGTTTTATGTGAACCCATGATATTTTGTAGTCAGTCTGTACCATCAATTTCATATTTCTTTATGACTTTTTTTTGAAAAATCCAGTTATTTCATAAATTGTCTGTTTCCTCCTGTGTCAGTGTTGTTTAGACATGCCCACACATCAGAATGTTATTATATTGATAGTAATTGCCCTGAAATGTACATATATTTGAAGAGAAAATTCCTACCTTGTTTAGGAGACAAAATAAGCAGTCAGATAGACAGGCAAAAGAAAGAACAAAGTTATCTCTCTCTTACGTAGAGGATAACAGACATAATATATGACGTAAACACCACATATTGTGCCATGTAGTTATGTATATTATTGATGGACATGAGCTGTAATTCCTGTGTAGAAAGATTCTTCTTTGCACCTAAGGAATAAATTTTAAATTAGACATTTATTTTTCAGTGCTTGCTACTAACCATGCCTTATTTTAAAGAACACTTCATCTGCAGTTCTGCAAGAAATTCATACTTTTGATACAAAAGATTGATGATAAAACCGTGGCTGTTAAATAAGAAATGGATTTCTGACTCTATCAAATACACATTTATGTTTTATCAGGCTATTTTCTTTGATACCCTATATACTTCTACATAAATGATGTAACAATGCTGGAGTATAAGTCTGTTAAATCCCTTTAGTTCCTGTTTTCTAGGTTGAAAGCATTATAAGCACAAGAAAATAGAGGGCTCAGAATTTGTTGCTTCATACCAGGAAATAAGTTTTAATAAAAAAATCCCAAAACACCAAAGTAGTTTTCAGGGCTGATTTTAAGGTAAAGTATAAAATAATGGATGAGGAAATACCAAAAGACGAGGGAATGGGCATGTAAGGAAATTACCAACATTGAATGAGATCAGTAGTCATAAAAGGACAAGGGCTGTACCATGACATGATATGCCAGAGAAATTATAAAAACCAGGATAAAGAATATGATTCTGTTAAAAACTTGCTGGAAGTATGGCAAGAGGTCCTATTTGGATTATGTTATGACTCTTCTGTAGGCTCTTCTGGTCAGACTGGACCTAAAGAAGCTCTGTTATATAGTGGGGGGTGTGAAAACTGAACTAAGGTTAGTCACAATGGAATATTGTAAACATCCATCTATAGCCTGTCCTTATTAAAAGCAGTAAGTTCCAGTTATACTCATTTTGTCACCAGACAGTCAACAGACCAAGAAGAGGTGATTGTCCTTTGAACTCATGTTCTGAAAAATGTTATATAAGTTACAGAAAACAAACTGAATGCTCAGGAGTTTATTCAGTTTAAATTAAACAAAAGAATAAATAAAATTAGGTCTGTAGTTAAACACTTTAATTTTGAAAAGGGAAGATTGAGATTAAGAAAACTAATTAGTGAAGTCAACTGGAATGAAGAGCTAGAGGATTTTAATATAGGCAAGACTTGGAACGTAGAGGAAGCTGACCAAGACTGCATGCAAAACCTATGAAAACCTATGAACAAATATTGAAAGGAAGAACAATTAGGGATGTACTGGTTAAATGAGAAATGCATCATGGGTTTACTAAAGTTGATTATGCTAAGGTTGTCTTCCTCTGTACAACTGATTTTCTGGGAAAAAGAAAAGCAAATAACTTTCTACAAGCAAAGCTAAATCTAGTCTGTCAGGATTTCAGGAAGGCATTTAATATGGTCTCACATAGGAAATTATTAGGTAAACCTTAGAAAATGAGGATTAATAAAAGAATTATGGGGTACTGAACCATAAAGGAATCTGCCTAACAATAGCAGGCTTTGCTAAAAGGGCACTATTGGTCTGAAAGGGATGTTTTATTAATAGAATGAACAAGGATCATTATTAGGACAAATTGTATCTAATGATTTCTTTAATGGTGTTAGTGTAAAACAGAAGATAGATGGATTTTCAGTACAAAGGATGAATGGAGTACTATAAAAGAGTACAAATAAGATAAAATGTAAGAATATCTCATAAAAAAAAAAATCACACAGCTTTGCACTAAATATTTCTGCTATAATTTGGAGACTCAACATAAAATGTTGATGGAGATAAAACAGCATGGACTAATTAAACCGGTGTGACCGTGTCTGGAATTTTATGCACAGTGGTGATAATGAATATTTAAGAAGACAAATTGGAATTGTGTTAGGAACAGAGAAGCATATCATTCTATCAGTTATATTAAGAGACTCTTTTATGTCAGGAAGGAGAAAGAGCTTGATGCAAAGAAAAATGTGTGTTGATAAGTGATTACTTTGTTCCAAGGTGCAAACACAAAGGTGGTAAAAGAGTACTTTATCGAAAGAGCAGTCTTGGCACAAGAGTAAATGGGAATAAATTGGCCATGAACAGATGCTGGCTGGAAACTGGAAGATGTGCCTTATTACTCAAAGGTGCTAGACTAGTTTTTCAGAGGAATGTGTAAGGGTAAAACCTTAGTTTTAGGTGAAACTGGTAGCCTTGTAAAAGTGAAAATAAGACCTGTCTCTCAGGAAGAGTGGATTGAATTTGGTAACTCTTTCAGCCATCTCTCTTGCATTACATGCGAAACTATGAGTGCAATTAGACATTGTGTGTCTTGATTGTATACCTTGTCAGGGTTTTTATCCCAAATTCTTATGAACTCCACAAAGCAGAAGCATTAAATTACTCCTGCTAATATTATGCATAGTAGCTACCTAATGTTTAAGTGTTCAGAGTCTTCTGTTAACGCATCTGACATTCTGGTCTCCCTACAGGTGGGCAGATATTGTTCTTAGTTTGCCAAAGACAAACACATTAGCTTGCTCAAGGTTATACTACAAGCCAGTGGCAAAAATTAATTTGCAGTTCTATCAGACATGGGTCTCAGTCTTTGGTTGTAAATCCTAAACTGCAAATAGGTTGGCATGAACTCTGTTTTCCTAATTAGGGGTTCTTCAGGACAAGATTATTTCGTTTCTAGTCCTTTTGTTCATTCTGTAGCAGCATTAACCAATTCATTGTTATGCTGAGAAGGTAAGACTAAAAAGTTTATGGATAGATAAGCAGGTAATGCTAATTCCAGATAGTAATAAAATTGTAGGTATGTAAACCCAAGATGATTTTGTTAAAGTAATAAACAGAGAAGGACATTGAAGACCAGATGGAAATCCAAATAGGAAAATCTATAATAGGACATGAGGATGCAAATTAGCCAGAGCAGAGTTTTTCCACATTTGAATGTAGTTCCTTATGTCATAAAAATATATATACATAAAATACAATCTGTTAAAGTATTTGTATTGAAATCACAATTTCTAAATAGACATACTTTGGATGCTTCCAAATTAATGAATATGCATGGAATTTTTACCTTCCATTTGAAGATTCAGTGGAAAATGTCAAATCTTTTATGATGTGTGGAATCAGAATTTCACATTTCACGTCTGCAGCTTTTCAAAGGCTTTATACTTGTGTACATACATGCACATGAAAGTATATTCATTGAATAGTCCATATATAGAATATTAGAAGGACTTATGGGTAATTATAGACCAATAAGAGACTTCTTTTTTAGTCAGTATACATTTTTCTCCCTCTATCAGTCTCTATCAAGCTTTAGTAATAGGAACCATGCCAGAAGGATTTGAATTTCATCTAGGCAGTGAAGTGCGGAAAGAGCCATCATAGTGGCTTTAGAGATCCATCTGTTGTCCTTTGCAGATGAATGTGCAGTATGAGAAAAATTGGCTACATTGAAGATCCCTTTATCACTGTCACAGGCTTTGCATAGTTAATATGTAAACATAAATGTCAGAATGTTTCAGTGTTGGAAATAGTCCTGCAAGTCTCTCCCCGAAGATTGATTGTGTCGTTATGCAAGATTTCCCACCCCAGGAAATGTTCAAGGCCAGGTTGGATGGCACTTTGGGCAGTCTGGTTTAGAAGAAGCTGTCCCTGCCCATGGCAGTGGAAGGGAACTCGGTGATCTTGATTCTATAATTCTGTGATTTCAAATTTGTGCCCTACAGCCTTGTTCACATTCGCCCTCCAACAGCCTGGTCAGGGTTACCTTATCTTTTCTGTGGAATACATGCTTGGAGTAGAAACAGTGAGGACTGAAAAAGCCTACTAGACAACAGAATTAGTGCATTAGGATTTCTGCTGTAGGAACAAGTATTGCCTCTGAATCAGTTTCTATCGTATATAGACTATATATAACAGTAAGACACAACCTAGTGTTTGTTTAAATTTAACCTTTTGTATAAAAAAAAAAATAAATAAAAGGGTGTATGTGTCTCCACTCTCAGAGACAGGGAACCAGAAAAAATAGGAAATACACACTATAAAGTGTTATTCACACAGTGGGTAGTGTGCATTATGTTATTCTGTGCAGTGCTCCAGGAGAGAAAGCAGACATCATTTCTATTGTGTTTTTTCTTCCCAAGAAAAGATATTGACTTCTAACCATGCAGAGACAGTGTTTAGCACTCATTTTCACCTATTAGTATTGCCTAAAAGATGAACATTTAGCAATAGCCCAAGTTCTTGCAATGTGGTAATCCTTCCCCTAACTATTTCCTAGGCACACTAGCTAGCCCTGTCCTGGAGGTAGCTCTCAATATTCCTTTTGCAGCAAAAGAATGTCTCTCTCATATAGGAAAGAAATGTCAGGTGTAAATCTTTTTATGTTTCCTTCCCTTCTGCTACTTTTTTTCCTCGGTTACCAATTTTAAAGACGATTCCTGTGGGGGTTTGGCACAAGGCAAAATCGAGCAGCTGGCCATGCCTTAACAGCAGAACAATCCTTGTAGTCCTTTCAAATTAATTGATCTTAAGTTATTCTTTGAACTACATTGCTTTACACTAAGATGTGTTTGGTTTTCTGTTGCTGTAATTCAGTAAATAGTTTCGGAGCGATCTTGCCCTATTGCTATTACGAATAGCCAGGTGATGGTGGAGGGCTATTTCACAGTGGAAAACAATGAGACATCACATAGAATGTAAAAAAATAAAAAGAAAGAAAAAACCTTAGCAACATATTTCTGAATTTTTTGGGGAGTGGAGAGTTGCAGTGCAAATTTGGGATTGCTATTCTGGGTGGCAAATGTTCAAAAGCACTTCTAGGCCTCACTGTAGGATGAAGTTAAAAGCCACATCCATTACAATTCTTATGGTAGACAGACAGTGTGTATTTTGGACTAAACACAGCTAACCTTCTTGCTGTAGGATTACTTTTAGAAAGCAGTCAGCATGTGGTGTGGACAGTATTCAGTACTGAGCTTGCCAGATTCTGACCTCACCCTGATTTCACTCCATCAGGAAGTCCAGTGGAGTTAGCAGAAGTCATTAGAGCTACTTGAAATTTACACCAGAGGATATAATTTTGGAAGTTGGCCCATGCCTGAGTAGCATCTCCTGAAGCAATGTTTCTATTCTAGCCACTCTCTAAAGTTGTTCTTCTGCTAATGGGGTTAGAACGCTACCCCTACTTCAACAAAAGGATGTTGCCCAGTAAAAATTGATTAAGTAGTAATAATACTTCATCCATTTTCAAGTTTCACATCCTGCATTCTTCTGCAGGATGATTTTGGACCCTGTTCCAGGTTCTAAACATAGAAAGGGTTGATTTCAAGGTAGGGTATTATATGTAATAAGCAACAAAATAATTAAAAGCAATATAGAGGCTGGTTCTTCTGAAAGGCTAGGCTGGACAAAACCATTAATCTATACAAGTTGATAATTCTAAAAATGCTGCAGCACTAACTTAATGAACTGCAATGAATAATGGATTGTACTCTGTTATTTCACATGAATTTTTCCATACTAAAACCATGCTCAAATGTATATTTCCTTCAAATTTAAGGTCAAAGAATACACTAAATAACACTACTTTTCCCCAGAATCCTAGGACCTGTGAGTCAGGAAAGCGTGACTGAATCCAATTGGTCGTTGCTATTCATAATTGTAGATTATGAGTAAAGGTTGCTAATTCTCACATAACAAAAAAGGAAGATTTTGAAATGTCAAAGTCCAAAAGGCAAGTAGAACAACTGTGGATTTATTTTTAAATCTCATTTTTAAAAAATAATTTTCATAGTTTGTTAACTCTTACTATTTTGTTGGTTGGGATTGGTGGAGCCTGAGGAGAGGCAAAGTAGTGTCATATGGCATGAGATCCCCAGATAAGCAAAGTTCGTTGCTTCTCTGTGCAAACACCTCAACTCATTTAGGTATTGAGTCTCCTGGGAGAGAGAACTGCACCCAAGAGTAAGTCATGACAGTTAGTCACTTTGCAGAATTCATAAATGCGTTTTAAATGCTTATAGAGTAGGAAGTTTTGCCTTTATACCTTCACGAGTCTTTCAGTGGGGAATATATGGGCATATGAATTCATATTTGCCATCAAGGATGTAAGTGAATATTTAAGACCATGTGTCATTTCTTTGCCGAGTTCGACTTCCCTGAGAGCCACTGGTGAGCAGTTTAGAACAGAAGTTTAGTCTTAAAAAAGAGTTTAAACTCTATTCTTAATCCATTTCCTCATTTATTTCTCTGTTTAACTTCAGAATCTATTTACAGCACACAAAGACAAAATTGTTATTTTGTCTCTTTAGAAAACTACGGAGAGCTGGGGTAATTGAAATAATTGGTCAGGTTGCTAGTAATAGCTCTTGAGAGAGAAGGCATTCATCTGAATATTGTATTAGGATTCATACTTCGTACTTGTTTGCTTAATCACACAGCGCTCATTAGTCACTGGTTATATGGAGAGAAACATCTAAACAAAGTCAAGATATGGAAATCTGTACATATAATTTCACTCTTATGTATCCAGTCTCCCAATTTTATGTGTCTATTTTGATGTAAAAAAATTACCAACTCAATTAAGTCCGAAGAGTAGCTCCCTTTTTTCTTCCCTCCTTGTAGCATGGTTATCTTCTGTCTCCCCTGGCTGAAGTGAACAGTAACGATATGCACAGAGCTTTCCCTGCCGCCTTTCAAACTTAGTATGTTTCAGGATATGGCAGAGGTTTAAGGTCCTAGTTTCCCAGTGGTTAAATTAAATCAGCTTTTCTGGAAATACTTGTACACATGTTTTATGGTGCAGGACATTTCCTGTAGCAGCTCAGAAAAGCTATCTCTTCTTTCAATAAAGCTTTTGATATTTCTTCCCTCTATAAGATCTTTTGCTGTTTAAGGTCACACTGAAGATCGTCATAAAAGCAATGGTTCTTAGAGTGCAGTTATTCATTTTGACTTTCCTAAACGATACCACACCTGGATCAGTAATTCTGTCCCTTCCTCCCTTCTTCAAACCACAGTGAAGTGTAGTAATTGTGCAGATTTTAGACTCAGAATTGTTGACCTTTAAGCAGAAAATTATTCTCAGTCCTAGCTAGAGAGGAGATTGTACTTCACTGTGATAATTAACAGAACTAGGATATTAAAGTTAGTTTAAAGCATATTTATGGGAATGAAATGCATTAATATTAGAATTTAATCATGATGCAAGAGTTTGAGAATTCTAATCTCATTTGGTGAGGAAGAAATAGATGTGACTAATTACAGAGGGCAACGATGGCTTCAGCTAACCCATTTTCTATGTGTTGCCATAGGCTGATAACATAAACATACTGACCTATTGCATGCCACCCAAGCCACGGCAGTTTTTCATCTGGAAGCTGTTAATTTCTTAAGGTGTGCCAACTCCATTGCTTGAGATCATGAACGCATAACCTGTCTGATAAATTGCATGCAAGTTCATGTTTGTTACCTTGTTACTCAAGGAGAAACAACTGTATTTCAGAAGTAACAGAAGTGAACATGTAACACCAACTCACCTCTAAGCAGCTTGATCAGTTATTGAAACTTGTAATGGATCTCTCTCCTACTTTTCCCTCAACGTTGACATAAAAAACAAAAGTGCTCAACAAGGCCATGGAATAGGAAAAAGATAATCTGAAAGCATAGAAAAATGGCAAGGGTGATTTTGCTTTGGTTTAGGTTTCTGTAATAGTTTGAAATATTTGGCATATCTGACACTTAAGACATTTCAAACAAGCAGCGGTATGGCTTGTCATGCATACAACATCTGTCATGACTGACCACATTACACAAAGCCCAGACTTTCATAAACAGTTAATGCTTCAACCTTACAGCTTCTGTAAGTATTACACCCCACTTTCATCTTAAAGGCTTCTTATTAGGGAAAACCTCCAACTTAAAACTTACTCTCTGTGCCCTGGATTCTTGAGTTTTCACCTTTGAAGTACATTTATACCTGTGCAGCACATTTAATGTTTTGGGGTTTTTTTGCCAATTTCAATTATGATTAAATATATTTATAATCTGCCACCAAAGTGCCACTAGAGGAGCAGTACTAAGGAGAGTTTTTCATTGAAGGAAGAATTCTGTTAACAGCCTATTGAAAAGATGATAGACATTAGTTAGGTGAGGCCAGCTGACTCTCTTCCTGTAATACCAGACTACTGAAGTTTTCATTCAAGTGTACTGGAATCAATGTAGAGGTGATAAATCTTTGAATGAAGCTCTCGGTTAATAGCTGAAGCAAGACCTCATAAGCCTGCAGATTATGAGGGGCATGTACCCTGGTTCTGCACAGGCTGGACTGGTCCTGCTTAGACAGTTGCCTCTTAGCAAGTCCCTTCTCACTCACACCATGCTGTGAATGTATGATTCTCTAGCCCAGAAAATAAAGTGAAACAAGAAACTGTAAGAAGGAAACAGGTCCAGCAGAAGTTCTCCAAGTCATCTGTAATATTTCTTTTGCAAACATTTTCACGGTTTTCAATCTAAGATTCTTGTGGGTTGAAAATTTTAGTCTATGATTCCTGTGTATTTCAGCCTGGCTGAATCAGGCTAAGATGATACCACAGCTAAGATAGATATCTCAGCTAAACTAATTAGTCTCAGTAATAAGCAATGTTGATTTATGGTTTGTTTTGTTGATTATGAAATTACTCATCCCTGCAGTGCACGTAAGAGCTGTGTAACTTTCGGTCAGCTCATATTCAGAACTTCTTTCAAATGGGACTTTATAAAACATAAAAATAGTGTTTTTTCAAGTAAGTGGTTGGAAACAAGTACAGCAAAAAATAAAAATGATATTTTTCAGTGTGCCAAGAAGATTGTATAACTTTAAAAGGAAGAGAATGCTTTCCTTGGAAACGCTCTTAGCATAACCACAGAAACACGGAACACCACACAATAAGTGGCTTTTTCAAATCTGCAGCTCTGCACCACATTTACTCATAGACATTTCTGCATATAAAAGATAAAAAAAACACACTCTTTAGCATTGCATCTGAAGCTGCCTTGGACTTGGCAGACGTTCTATCAAGCATAGACAATACAGGTGCAATGAACTCTGGAGAAGTTTGGAATGGATTTTTCTTTTTCTCCTTTTCTCTTTCTTACTGTCATCCTGACTTCCTTTCATTCCTCTTCTTTCTCCTTTTTCTTCTTTTTCTTTCACCCATTCTTTTTCTTCTCTCTTTATGCTTTTTTTTGTTTGTTTTCAGCCGTCCTATGGCTCAGTTATGGATAGAAACATTGGCTTTATTTTGAAATTATAACCATTTATGAGTCACATGGAAAGCTTTTAGCCTAAAAGGAATAAAAGATAAAAAATATTAATTGAAATACTGGAATAATTTTATTTCAAAATATTGATATTTAGAAAAATAAATACCAGATTTTAATTAGGGTGGGGTTTTTTGGACCTTATATGTCTGGAAAGCAAGATGACGTATTTTCACATATTCTTTATTAACAATAATTTTTTGACCCACACAATCTAAAAATAGATTTTTTACATATGTTTTTCCAGTTTAGCCATAAAAAGTCAATTTATCACAAAGCTATAGTAAGATTTCTGACTGCCTGTGCTTCCTTCCTCAGCTTCCCATCCTTCCCTTTCTCCCTCCCAGAGAAACTTGCTACAGGTTTGTTATACATCAGTTTATCGTCATAGATTCATACAGTGGTTTGGGTTGGAAGGAACCTTAAAGAACATCTAGTTCCAACCCTCCTGCCACAGACAAGGGACACCTTTCACTAGACCTTGCTCAAGCCTCTGCCCAACCTGGCCTTGAATACTGCCAGCAATGGAGCATTCACAACTTCTCTGGACAGACTGTTCCATCCTCATAGTAAAGAATTTCTTCTTAATGTCTAATCTAAATCTGCCCTCCGACAGTATAAAGCAAATTCTCCCTTGTCCTGTCACTACGTCCACTTGTAAAGTGTCCCTCTCCAGCTTTCTTGTAGGCCCTTTTTAGGTACTGGAATAATGAGATTTCCCTGGAGCCTCCTCTTGTCCAAGCTGAA